>JAYMTF010000124.1:0-51433 GCA_036897485.1 Pelargonium nanum
CATCGTTAAAAATGTTGGATCTGGGCAGGTCGCTCCGCTCCCACCAATTCACTTGGGTGGGTATGAGTGAAATTAAATGAGGTGTCATCATCTCATTGGCTTAGCTTAGGCTGAGCCAAATATTTGTTGGCTTAAATTCCTTATTCTCATATATATATATTATATCCTACGTACTATTATCATAATAAGGTCTTGTTTGGTGAAACTTATGACCTGCAAAACTCACTTACACATTTATAGAAAGTATGACACATCACCAAAATAACAACTTTTATTCCTTAGTTTTGTGATGATGAAGAAATAGAAATAAATATAATTTTTTAACTTATGTCATAAGAAGTATAAAGAGAGTCTATTTTCTTCCAAATTTTGTAACGATAACTTATTAGAATATTAATATATATCATCAAAATCATTTTTTTGTTAATTTTGTTACCAAAAGACAAATGCTTCTAAAGAAAGAAGTCTTACCAAACAACCACTAAATTGAATAGACTTTCACCAATCTCTATACGTTGTGCTTTATAAATAATCTTAATCTTATTATAACAATTACTTCTTGCTCGTTGATAATTAAACAACACAACTAACATGGAATCTTTAATTTTCGAATTACCTCCTAAGCAACCAGTACATATTGACATGTGCGCAACGAGTACGAGGATGGAAAGGCACACAAATCCATAGGTAGTATCATGCAGAAAAGTCACATAGTAGTGTTTTACAATTACCAATAACACTTGCGCTTAATTAGTTAATTTAGGCATTGTTTTCCATTTTTATAGGCAAATTTGCATCGTGGTTCGTATTATTTGGCATTCCCCTCCGGGCCGCATTTAATTTCTAGTGGTGTATTTTAAAGAAATTCAAAAGAACGTCAGTATGTGAATATAGACAGGTTACCGAACCGTGCGCGCGTGAAACGAGAAATTAAAGAGCTCAAGTGAACTTGTTGGATACGAGAATATAGACATGTAGAAAGCTAAGAGAAAGAAGTGAATAAACACATTAAGAGATATGTAAAAATTTAATTATACAATTTTGAGGGCATCAGGTTTGAAAGTGACTTTTAGATAGCAAGACTCTAATACTATGTTAGAAGACATGAAAGCCCGTTATATATAACACATGCCTTTAGGTAGTAAGGCTTGAAAATCATGTTAGAAGACGTGCAAGCTAGTTATAGCTGGTAGTAAGATGAGCAATCCCGTTATACTTTGCAGGTAGACAAAAGAGAGATGGACAACACAATCCATTATCATTTTTAGTTTTATAGGTGGAACAATATTGCCAACTTGCATCTACAAGTGTGTCTGAGACCATAGGAGGAGATTACTAAATCTTATTAATTTGTCTAAAAGTGGACTGGTTTATGTGTTTTTATGCATGTGTTCTCTCATGTGAGCTGTAGTGACGTCCGATCTAACCATTAATTTTGATCGAATCTTCTTGTTAGCACACAATTATTTGCATATTATTATTTCCACCTTATTTTTAACAATTCATAGGTGCAAACTTTTACACACTTACTAAATTTTTTAACTCGCATGAGAAATACATACACGACCCTATACGAAAAAATGGTTTTCTTCTCTCTCATATATATTGTGGGTTATTCGACAAGTGCACAATCAAAGGCTTTAACTGTAGCTAATGTCTATTAGTATATACCAAATGCTGTCCCAATACTTATCAAGATTCCAAGGTTAAACGAAAACATGGAAAAAAAAAAAGAAAAATGAATAAATAAAAAACGAAATTAAGGAGATGATGAAAATAGTGAAATCACTTACAAGAAGAAAGTGAAAATTGCAGAAGAAGAGCAATGAGACAGCAAGAAGAAGAAGATTAATTGTTGGAGAAGCTGGTGGGCGTCATTAGCGGAAGATCAGAGCATTATTAGTGGTGTTGTTATGGCTAATTCAGAATATAACAACAAAAAACAAGTATCATATTATTGAGTAGACTTTCACCATCAGACCATCTGCGTCTTTCTAAATAATCTCAATCTTATTATATATAAACACCACAACTAACATATGGAATCTTTCATTTTCAAATTAGCTCCTAACCAACCATGAAATGAGCGTAACCATAGGACGAGGACGAGGACACTTTCTGGGGAGTTGAGGAGTTCAGTCTTCCTAATACACACTATGATGATGAGATTGAGGATCAGGCTGAGATGGATATGAGACTTAATTTTCTTAATGAATGCTCATCGTGGCTTTATTTCTAACTGATAATCCTACAAATTGCAACAATTGATGAATGCAAAATTGTTAATCCTACAATTGCAGACCCAGACGCACAACTGCTCATGCCGCATGGTGCCGCAACAAGAGACAATGAAGAGGTTCTTTTCATATTAGTTGAACTTTGTTTTTTTATCAGCAAAAACTATATATTTCATTGATGAAAGGCACCCAAGCAAGGGGCAAAACATACAATGCATGGAGAACAGCACACAGCTATGAGAATCCAAGACATGAAGATATATAAGCATGAATACATCACAAAACTATGGGCATCCAAGACATGAAACTAAACATGAGATGGGTGATTGCTTCCAGTTCTGCAAGGACCAAGCTGGAGGGGATCGATATTAGTTGAACCTAAATCTTACAAATAATCTTTTTAATTTAGTCATCCAACAAATCTTATTCTTCATAATCTGTTTTGTCAAACTTAGTTACATGCAGTGAGTTCTTTGTATTTACCTACTCTATTTCTAAGGATGGAACAATGTTATTCCTATATTTTTCTCATATGTTTTATTTATTAATTGATCACTTCCGTCTCATGCATTTTTCATTACTCTCAGAGCGTGAACAAATGGATGATACAAATAATGATCATTAGACAATGATTAATGTCAATGACAAACAAAGATGGACTCCTTAATGTAGGAATACCATACAAGTATTTGAATTTTTGGAAATAAATTTTATTTTTTAAAATCAAGTTAATTTAAGAATTAAAGGCCAATAAGGTCCCTGAACTTGTAAAAAGTCACCGTTTTAGTCCCTGAACTTTGAATAAGCCACTTAGGTCCCTGAACTTTAATGTCTTAGGTCAATTTAGTCCCGACAGTTAGTTTGGATTAACTTTTCGTTAACTTCGATGACGTGGCGATGATGTGTTATTTAAAAATATTAAATAATACTTCATTATACATATGTGGCGCTGATGTGGATTTAAAATTCTTTATTACATTAGAAATTAAATAAAACTGACACATGTCACTATTTTATTGGTCAATTTATATTTATTATTATTATTATTATCTTAAATATATATTTTTTACTATTTTGCCCCTTAAACTTTACCTCTTTTATGTTTATACCATCTTCCTCATCTTGCTATTTCACTTTTGCAAAATCCATACAGTTTCTTCTATCAAAATTCAATTACTATTTCATGTTCGCAATTTTAAATTCAAACACCCATTTTTCATTAGCATAAAATTCACGACAATGAGAGAGAAAATTACATCATATCCAGAGCCAGATAAAAATACCAAAAAAACATATACCGCTGCCTACCAAATTTCTGCAGATCTAAATCAAATCCACATCAATTCTTACCTATCCCTTCTAGTATACACCCAAAACTCAACTTCTCATCCATACACAACCACTTTATTCACCCCAAACAACCCCTATTTTCTCTATCTTCAACCTATCTCAATCACAGTTCATAACCCTAAGAACCTATGGGAAGAAACCAACAACCATGGAAGCAAAGAAAAGAAGTTCAACGGAAAACGATGACCATGGTTGCTTCAGCTTGTGGCGACGACCATGGTTGCTGCAACCATGTTCGATTTTGCTCGAGGAGGTAGTTTCCATGGTCGTTGCTGCTTGCGATGACTACATTCATGGTTCCAGGAGCTCGCGGCGGTAGTCATGACCGTTGTTTCGTGGAAGCGACTAAATTTCAATCTTGCCCTAAAATCACAAAACCGGATTGTGAGATTGAATATGATTTTGGTGCTAGGATTTGTAATGGAGGCTTGAGTTTTGCATCAATTGTCTCTTTCCATTTTTGAATGTTTTTATTTTAATGATATCGTGGCTGGAGGTGGTTGCTAGTGGGATTGCCGGGGGTTAAGTGTTGGGGTTGCAACTTGCAAGACCTTGAAGTTAGAGTTGTAGCATAGAGGTAGAAGAGGGTAAAGTTGAATAAGGTTAAAATTAAAAGGGTAAATTTGTATATAAAAAACACATTAAAATAATAATAAAAATTTTAAACGCCAACAAAACAATGACACGTGTCAATTAGAATTTTAATTTTAATTCATAATTTTTCAACTTGCCATGTCAGCGTCACATGTGTAATCAAATCATTTTGAATGACACATCAGCATCCATGTTGGCGCCACGTCATCGAAGTTAACGAAAAGTTAACCCAAACAAACTGTCGGGACTAAATTGACCCAAAACATTAAAATCAGGGACCTAAGTGGCTTATTCAAAGTTCATGGACTAAAACGGTGACTTTTTACAAGTTCAGAGACCTTATTGGCTTTTAATCCTTAATTTAAAGATGATGTAAATAAATTCGACACTATTGTATAATAATGAAATTGTTGAGAATTCTAACTTTAAACAAATGTCAATTTCACTATATCCATAAAAACTATTTTTCTATAATACGATACTAACATTTGGAAACCAAGAATAATATGGATTATATATATATGGATTATATATATATATATATGTCATGAAGTGTGTAACCGATTATTGATACACACTTACATCAAAGATCCATGACGAAACCGAATACATTGAAAAAATAAGTAAATAAATCGCATTTTTTCCGTGTTTAGACGATTAGTGTGATAAATAAGCTAAATATGTCGTGATGATCAAAAGTTCCTACTATTTTTAATCATTTTGGTAGCTTCCCACCAATGCATAAAACATAATTTTGATTTTGATGATTAATCAACATAGTATATAAAAAGGGCCCGATCAAATGTATGGTTATTATCATAGAAGAAAAAACCACAAACATTAGAGATTAGCATTTGATGTGGTTTGAATAATAAGAATAATGATGGGTTGAGAAATGAAAAAACATAAATAGATCATGCATTTCGAAGAGGAGGACCACACTAAACAGTCGTGAAAGTATCAAAGGACTCTTAATAACTCAATGGTTTATGTTTGTAAGGCATATTTTATAACACGTGTTTATTACTTTTTTAAATATATATAAGAAAGCTTATTGTCATTAATCTCTAAAAAAAAGTGTACTGTCATTAAAATTCTACAATACTAACATATACTTTTGTCATCCTTTCTTATCAAATTATCGTCAGCCCCCTCTTCTTCTAAAATATTTTGAACATCGTTTGAAAATATTTAATACAAATTTTAACTGCTCATATACAAAATCTTAACTTCTCATATTTTAATATTATCGTAACTCTCCGTGCGACGCACGGGGTATCAATCTAGTTTTTAAATGAGTCCATTCTTATAAGCGAAATTGAGGGTTATGATGTGGATGAGCTGGATGAGGCGAAGACGTAGTTATGAGAGTTATGAACATCAAATTAAAATTAAAGCTTATTGATGTTAGCAATTTCAATCTCTATTAAGTGCTTCTCCAAATTAAGTTGATTGGATGATTTCGTATTCAATCTTGCACACTAAATCATACATTCTACTAATTTTGGTACTAATTAAGGAACTGTTACGATTACTAAGAACTCTACCAACTATAATGGATGTACGTTTCAATGGTAAAGTGAAATGAAGATGACCAAAATACCCCGACCATCTTAGATATAATTGGAAACCATGGTAGAATGTTAGAAGAGAAATTTGGACAGCCTCCAAATTATCTTTTCAAATTTAGAATAACATAAAATTGAGTTGCAAGAACTCTCCTATGTGCTATGTCTTTATCATAAACCATAGATGTAGATTGTGACAAAGACTCCAAAGTAGGAGGAAGAATATTATAGAAATTCACGCATTCTTCAAACACGGCATACAAACCATAGTGTACAAGACCCTAAAGAGAATCAAATTTGGAATGATACATAATTTGAATCACAAACTTAACAAACAACAATTTTATGTATCAGACACACCCTCATCTTTTCAATATGCTCGTGTTCTATACATATTCGATAGTTGTACATTCAAACTCTTTATAAATACATGTTGGACATTTAATTTCACGTGCTTAATAAAAAGTTTTGTAGACATGCGCCAAACAATTTACGTAACCTCCGTATTTTGTCTCTAAAAATCTGGTTACGAAGACTATTGTACCCCTATAGTAAATATAGGGTTAATTACAAATTACTCCTATGAACTATCAGCTTGAAGTAAATATATCCCTAAAACTTTCAGTATTGACAGATTACCCCTATATACTTTTCAGAACACTGTTCTGTCCATATCCGTCCATAAACCCGTTAGTTTCATATACAAAGACTATTGTACCCCTATAGTAAAATTTATTTTCTATCCAAACAGCCCCTTAAGTAGTTTTAAAAATAAAATAAAACAAAAACAAAAAACAAATCAAACCCTAAGTCTAATCCCTCCTCTCTCAATCTCACGGCGATGGACGACTTCGGCTCCGGCTTCGATCCAGGCCGGCGATGGCGAGCTCCATGCTCTGGCGATGAAGTCCTGCGATGGTCTGTAGTCGGCGGCGACCTCGGCGTCCTTTTCTTCCACAACCACAGCTACTCCGGCGAGTAGCAACGCGAGCACGATGCGTCCATCTCCATCTCCGGCGCTGGTCTGAGCAACGGCGTGAACGACGGGCTCGGCCAGATCTGATATTGTTCCGTCCAGGCGGCGATGAGTCAACCAAATCTGGAGCAACGTGTGGCTGGACAACGGCAGAACAACCACGGTCACGGCTCTCTCACAGCCACGCCTCCATCTCCGACATCTCCGATTGTCTCATCCACTGGCGTTTTCCTCCGTTCTCCTCCATCTCCGACCGTCTCTCTCACAGCCACGCTCCATCTCCGGTCACGAACATCCACGGTCACGGCGATATCTGTGGGCGGTGTTCAACGGCGAATCTGTCCGAGAACATCGGCTTGGTCTTCGGCGAGATCTGGTGTGCTCCATGTGTTCTTCGGCGATTTGTGTTTTTGATTTTGTCTCAATTTTTCAGATCTGATAAATTTTGTTCAATAGTTAGTTCTATATTTGTGAAGTTTGTATTCTGTTGGCTTAATGAATTTAATTCAATTGTTGTATTCTGTGAAATGTTTGATTTGTTTACTGGTTGGATTTTGGATTGCTATATGTTATTGCTTGATTTTGGATTTATAATGGTTGTTCTTTTAGTTAACAGTAAAGAAAAACAAACAAAAAATATCACGAACTTCAATTTCAAGCAAAACAAAAATCACCGGAATTAGCCACAGCTTGCCGGAATGTGTAAATTGGTGCCGGAAACTTCAAAGACTTGAAGTTTCCGGCACCAGAATCTTCGATGTTCTTCATTGTTCTTGAGAAGGGTAGTTTGGGAATTTAATAAAATAAGAAAGCACATGCTTTGCATGTGATGAGAGAGATGATTTTTACATCCAACTTAACTGACGGAATAGTGTTTTTGAAAGTTCATAGGGGTTATTTGTCAAGACTGAAAGTTTTAAGGATATATATGTTTTAAACTGATAGTTCATGGGGGTTATCTGTAATTAACCCTAGTATATATTTATAAATAAATAAAATGCTTTTGCCAAGGTTGGATCTATTGCTCTCAAAACGGCGCCGTACAGCTGGTTCGTTTTCAGTTTCACGCTTCCCCTTGAGAATTGAGATCTTGCTGCTCAGTGTCCAGAGTTCAGAGAGAACCAAATCAAAGCAGAATCAAATTCAGATTCACACTATCAATCACTCACCAAACTCAATCTCTCTCTCTAGCAAAGCACTGATCGAAGCTTCAGTTGATGCTTTTGCTGAATTAAAATTATCTTTGTTTAACAATTTGAAGGTTCTGCTATCAGAATTTTGGAGCTTAAAGATCTAGGTTATATCGGAGAACATGGTCGCATCGGAGGAGAAGGTGGTTGCTGTGATCTTGGTGGGCGGTCCCACTAAAGGTAAGGTTTTGCTTTAGTATTATTTTATATTTTTTGCTGCAATTTTGATTCTGGTTTTGTTGATTCTGGTCTGTGACTTTTGTCAGGGACTCGATTTCGGCCACTCTCCTTCAATACGCCGAAGCCATTGTTTCCTTTGGCTGGGCAGCCTATGGTTCACCATCCCATTTCGGCTTGTAAAAAGGTATGCCCTTTTGATCCTCTGTTCTCTGTTTGGTTTCTCAGAAGAAGAAAAAAACTGTGGAAATGGGAAATTATGTAGCTTAATCTTATGTTGTGTCTTACTTTTGTTTTCCGATTAGAGATGGTTAAGCACACTTAAAAAGTAGATTGAAAAATGGTTAGGTTTAGAAGTTTATTGCATTTTTTATACTTCTTATTGGGAACCAAATGCAGCATTTGTGTGATAAGTAGTGAATAAGAGCCTAGCATCATGTCAGGTTTTATAATTGATATGTGGAACGGCTAGTTTGTTTTTTCTTCTTAGATACTGAATTTGTCTTAAATCTTGTTGATTGGTAAAAAATGGTTAGGTTTAGATGTTTATTGCATTTTATGTACATCTAATTGGGAACCAAATGCAGCATTTGTGTGATAACTAGTGAACAAGAGCCTAGATCATTTCAGGATTTATAATTAATTTTTGTGGAGTGGCTAATTTGTTTTTTCTTCTTAGATACCAAATTTGGCTCAAATCTTGTTGATTGGATTCTATGAGGAGAGGGAATTTGCATTATATGTCTCTTCGATCTCAAATGAGCTGAAAGTGCCAGTGAGGTGAGTTGAGTGAAGTATTGATGTTTTTTTTATCTAGTCATATGCTTTGACAGTTTGACCATCTTCAGCTTACCTATTTGTCCCATTATTTCACTCTAGATATTTGAAAGAAGACAAACCACATGGCTCAGCCGGTGGCCTGTATTACTTCAGAGATATGATCATGGAAGACAACCCGGTTTGAACACACAGAACCATATACTATGTCAATCAAATATTTTGTTGCCAAGTTCCTATCTTTTATTCTAATGCTTGATATTGATCTACTTTTGTTGGGCAGTCACATATTTTTCTGTTGAATTGTGATGTTTGCTGCAACTTCCCACTGCAAGACATGCTTGGCAAGTTTCATTCTACTCCCACAATGAATTGTACTTTTAAGTTGTTTGATGTTATACCTTCACTGTCACTGTATTGCAAAATTACCATGTGTTTTATTTTGCTTGGTTCCTGAATTGTAATTGCTGAGTCTTGTTGTTCATATATGTAGAGGCCCATAAAAGATATGGTGGAATGGGGACAATGTTAGTAATCAAGGTTGGTGTGTGAATAAATTATGTTTTCACACAGATTCATTATTCAGCCGCTTTCTTGTTGCAAACAGTACTTTTTTACTCATGTATTACTTGGTTTCTTGTGAAGGTTTCTGCTGAATCAGCCAACGATTTTGGTGAGTTAATTGCTGATCCAGTCACCAAAGAACTGTTGCATTACACAGAGAAACCTGAAACTTTTGTATGTACATGACACAAATTTCCTTTTACCATATTCTATACTATATTATATATCATTCTTGCCACCCAATTTCCTTAACTATACTTTGACTTGCAGGTAAGTGATTTAATTAACTGTGGAGTATATGTCTTTAGACCTGACATTTTTACTGCTATTGAGGATGTCTCCTCTCACCGGGAAGACAGAGGTTGGTAGCTAAAATGCATTGCCTGAAACTAGTTTATAAGTTTTGGTACAAAAAGATGGCATGGAGCTCAACATGCATTAAATATGAAAAGTATTTTCTTGATTGCAGCTAATCTACGTCGCATATCGAGCTTTGAGGCCCTCCAATCTGCAACAAGGTGGACCTCTCAATAATAGTTTACCGCTTATATTGTTTTGCTTCCAAATTATTTGGCCGGTCTCCATTCATCTTTGCATCACAGATTGCCTAAATTCCTTTCTATAACATTGGTGTTATTGGTGTACTTTGTTGTGACAGTGATATCTTTTATGAGTAACTGCATTGTATAGATATTTGCTACTTTAATTGTTACATAATCTTCTCATCCATGAAACCAAACAAGCACGTTACATAATATCAGAGTGACTCCGTTTAACAATGTCAGGATGACTTGCACGTCCTTTCCATATAATTGAAAATTGTTAACAGATATTATATTTTTGTATTTGGGGACAGTCAACAGTATTATTGTGTGGATTGTTAATGTTGGATTTCATAATCCATAGTTGCTTTCAGCTTCATGCTGATTAATATTTTTATCATGTAGGACCCTGCCTACAGATTTTGTTAGATTGGATCAAGATATTCTGTCACCTCTTGCTGGAAAGAAGCAATTGTATACATATGAGACCATGGATTTCTGGGAGCAAATTAAAACTCCAGGGTACAGTATCTTTCTCATTAATGCTTTCTTTCATTTATCTTTTCTTATGCATGAGCAGTAGCATCTTGTTTTCCCTATCTAATCTCCGTTGAACATTACAGAATGTCTTTGAAATGTTCTGCTTTGTATCTTGCCCAATTTCGGTATGCTTCTCCTCACCTTCTGGCTAGTGGAGATGGCACAAAGAGTGCTACAATTATTGGTGATGTTTATGTTCATCCATCTGCAAAAGTTCATCCGACTGCAAAAGTACTTCCATCTGACTCCCTTCCAATATATGAATGATTATCTGTATTCCATATTGGTTTTTGTAAGGCGTTGAATATCAGTAGTGGCCACCAAACACAAGATAATAATTATAATAATAATAGTTGAACATAAAGCCGGTTAGTTCATACAAATGCAGTTTTCCAGAAGCTGGATAGATTTAATATTTTGATTCTAGTGTGGGTAAATTTTCTAGGGAAGAGTTAATAGATGACCGTCTTTCATATGAACTGTGAAGACCATGTATGTGCTTCTTTCCCAAATGATAGATGTGTGGTATGTCTATATTTTGAAAAAGGTTGTATAAAGATTACTCAGTACACTTAGGTACTTCAGCCACATTTATATGACAAGTGGTAGTTTTAAGTTGGAACCTAGAATAGCGTGGCTTTTGTCTTTCTAGATATCTGTTCTGCTTCTGGCCTCTTGTACCTAATTGCTGAACTTTTTACAATTGTTGTTTGAACAGATTGGTGAAAATGTTTCTATTTCAGCAAATGTTCGTGTAGGAGCTGGTGCAAGGCTCATTAGTTGCATCATCTTGGATGATGTAGAAATCATGGTATGAGATTGGATGCATATTGAGTATTCATTCCTGCAACATAATTTTGATAATTTTATTCTCTATGAACAGGATAACGCAGTTGTTATAAATGCCATTGTTGGATGGAAGTCCTCTATTGGAAGATGGTCACGCGTTCAGGCATGTTCTCTCTTGTAGCTCATATAACTTTGAAAGTTGAGATTGCAATACATAATAATTTGTATCAAGATAAAAAGTAAATTTGCAGAAGGATAAACAGACTATAAAATAAGTTAACGATGTTGTTCATTAGTTTCTATTTCTATTCACATCGACTAATGTCTGAAAACTATAGGCTGTTGATTGACCCTAATTTTTACTTGAAATCAAAATGTTGTTTTATTTACCTTATCTGATCAACTGATTCAGGCTAATGGGGACTACAATGCCAAGCTTGGAACTACAATCCTCGGTACTTGCCTTCCCTCGCCTCCTCATCTCTTTATCTGATTGGTATTGGTTTTGTTCAGCAGAATTTCCAATAATTTTGTTGCTGGCTCAATTCTTACGCAGGTGAAGCTGTGACGGTTGAAGATGAAGTTGTGGTGATCAACAGCATCGTTCTCCCAAATAAGACGCTTAACGTCAGTGTGCAAGAAGAGATCATTTTATAAACATTGTGATAGATAAGATCCTACAAATTCTCTTGCATATGTAGGTTCTATTTGTTTTGTTTCTCTATACCTTGTAACTGAAGTAGGAATGAGAGTGAATTTTGTTAATTTTCCGATCAACAAACTCATAGTTTGTAGACTCGAGCTCAAATAAAATAGACTCACAGCAGAAATAGATTTTCTTTAAATATATAATTTGAATTTCTATCCATAACACTAACACTGAGAAAACCAAAATTCATCAGGAAAAGAGAACAAAATTTGTGGATGCATACAGATCATTCCTGTTTGACAGAAAATATCTAAGACTAGTTCAAATATCACGCCATTTTTGTTGCGGTTCTGACAAGTTATCGTCTCTTTTTTGGCACGATCAGCATGCATCTTCCACAAAACCTCACAAAATGTCAAGTTTGTGGCCTGATCATCACACATCTTCCAGAAAACCTCACAAAATGTCAAGTGCAGAGATGGTGACAAAAATACCTGGCATCTTTCAAGTAACTTGTTCAGCTACCAAGCCACTGCCACAAATCATAAATGGATTGCTACAGCTTTTTCGAAGGGTTTTCCATTAGATGGCAGCAACTTCCCAATGTTCAATTTGATAAATTTCTTTGCCACCAATCCGATACAAACAGTACCAACAAGAACATTGAACCAATTATTCATACTCATTGGCGTGGCCGTACTTCCAGTTTATATGCCTGTATTTCCATGGGAGAGATAGCCACATGTCCTTCAGGAGCAACATCTCCAAACTGTTCAGAGTACCCTAGCATCTCTGTGTCGTCTTCATGGAGAAGATTCAAAGAAGTTGCTTTTACGTGTAACACTTCAAGTTCCTTAAACATAAAGAACAGATTTACATGCTCGTTCGCAACACTCTTGCACTGTGATCCTCCTTTAGGACTGTATGAGGAATCCCAACTTCGTCTCTGCAAGATTAGAACATATCTAGGACCTTCCTGAGGTTGCTGAGAATATTTTGAGGGCCGTGTGATCTTAAAATTTACTATATGCAAGTCACACGGAAAGGAGGCAGCTAAAGGAGAGAAAGACCTTGGAACTGGCTGCGTAGCTACATCCTGTGGCTTCTTGGCAACAAATGCATGGAGTGGATGGTTCAGATGGGAACCAACATTATGAGAGAGAAGAGATGGGTTCAGGGGAAGTGGATTAGAATCGGCATTAGAAGTAGAGGAAATGCTAGACTCCACGAGGAGGTGGAAGATAACATTCATTGCACGGTTGTCCATCACCCCTTGCCCAAGGCCACGCCCATCATCACTTACCAAACGACGATCAAGCATTATCTCTAACCACCCGCCCTCAAGACCTGCCACGCCCAATGACTGCCGAGAATGGACCGAAAACCGCTGACCATTTGATCCTTGCATGAATGCAAGAGAAGGCATAGGATAGTAATTTCCCTGCAATGGTATCTTATCATAGGTTTCTCTTCGGCTCATCTGAAAGCCATTTAAATCAGAATAAAAAATCCTGTGGTTGTCAATGTCAGTGCGGTATCTAACTATCAATTCTTTGTCATTAAAATCTCTATCAAGTAGCTCAACATGATACTCCTTCTCAATGATTAACTCCTGTGTAGTGTTATCTCCATTATAAATGCGAGTACTATGGGAGATGGGAGACTTCCCCCATGGTGTCACTGGATACGAGTATACTTCCTGCATCATAGGACCCTCCGACAACACCATAAGCCCACCAGCTCTGATGATAGGCTCAGCATTACCAATTGGTCTGAACAAGTATGCCCCACTTCCTTCACTGGAGTATATAGCTATTTCCTCACCGACGACAATTTGGGAACCATTTTTATAGCTTACTTTTTGCAGCAAACCATGAGTAGCATTGAAGGTAAGTGTCTGCTGCTGGTTCTGGATTTCAACAAAATCACCTTCTACTTTTGAGCAAGAATATGGTGAGGGGCAAGGTAGAGGATTGGACTGTGTAAAAATTTTCAGTTTTGCTGGTATGGCCTTTTCACATCCAACAAAACCATTAGCAACATAATACATCTGCACACCCATTGGAGGAATAGAAGCTTTCCAAAAGAGGCGATGCCTTCCAGTGAAGTGTTTGCTTCCATCATGCTGGAATTCAGGAGAAATTTGACTTCTAACACAAGTCCAGTTTGAGTCCAAAACAGTTACACCCGGCTTGTTGACGACGACCATCACAACCTCCTCTCTTGTCTGTTCCAACGGATTGAAAAAGACCACTGGATGAGCTGTTCCTTCACGAGCATTGATTGCTCTATGGATGGGCTGAACATCATATTTTGATCTCACCTGTTCTGGCTCAAACTCAGCTGGGTTCAGCTCAGATCTCTCTTGACGAATTCCAAGGAGTACTTCAATCGCTTTAGACATGAAAATTTGCAAGTCCTGTAAAGAAGTATGCATCCGAGACCCATAATCCAAAACTACATGATCCTTTGCGGTACCAGTGACCCCATCATGATGCTGGAAAAGAGCCAAGTTCCTTCGTGCAGCTGTCAACTTGTAGGAGAAACCCACAGGTAGCTTTTCACATTGTGATCGATCACAGTAGCCTAGCAATAAAGCCATCAACATCTCTGAGGCCCGAAGTGTATGCTCTAGAACTCGATCAACAGCCTTAAAGAACGGACGAGAAACATAGTAGCCACTCCAATAATCATGTTGTCTGTCAGCATAAGTAAAAAAATCCCCTGAGAGAGAAGGAAAACCTCCAATCTCACCAGAGCCAATTTCACCCGGAAGTGAATAGTTTACTCTGTCAGCCTCCTCACGAAGAGTTTGAAAGTAGTCTTCTAAAGTGCCAAACTTTGCTTCTGCATTTAAACTAGGATTTGAATTGATATAGTCAAATAATAATTGGTAGTTCCTAAACTGCGCTTCTGCCTCATCAATGCTGACATAACGGAAATCATCCCCAAGAGGAACAAGAAGTGTATTTGTTCGATATAATGTAGACTTCTTCTTATATTGATCTAACAGTTTCAGTGCCCTCTCCTGGACATTTTCCTGGTTAGTCTCAACTGGATGCTGTCCCCATGGGCAGAATTCATAACCAAATTCATGCATTCGAGCAAAGTCAAACTGACAACAAATAGCAGGCTCCGGCCCACAAGTGTGTGGGATATCATATGAATAGAAGGGCATCATGTGGACAAAAATATCAGTAGTTTCCTCGGCATCCCAGCTCTGTCGCCATAAATACTCCAAATTCTTATGCAATGCGAGTTCCTTCTTCAGCTCATAATGGGTCCTTTGGATGAGCATGTTCTCAAAACCCATACGACGAAAAAGATATGCCATGGTAGGTGAGTAACCAAATGGATCTATTGCCCAAGAATTTTTAGGGACAACACCAATTGTGTCATTTAACCATATATTCCCCTCTGTTATCTGATTACAAGAATATCAATAAAATCAGATCACCAACTCAAAATAAGAACTATGAAATTTCCAAAAAAAAAAAATTAAGGAAAAGACACAAGCCAGCAGTTTCAGTATATATCGTTGTGAATGTACAATGCTGAACAACAGGCAAAACAAAAAGATGACCTGCACTGGAGAGCAGACACACATATAGCTGACTAACTTCTAAACCATAGATGCAAACACAAGAAAACTAATTCTATGCCACTGTACGTAATCAGCTACCACAAGTAAAATGTACAAGTGTGCATAATATTAGGTATCTGATTGTGTGACTTTATTTGTATGCTGAACATGCCTACCAGTCTTTTCTGATTATAAAAAGACAAACATATGATGATTTGAAGCAATTTATAGTATCTTGATACTATTCATTTGAAAATTTGGGAGCATAAGGGTGCTCTGAATATTTAATGCAGATAGATAAACTTATGTTTTTTAACAAAAAAGGAATAAAGAGATATTAAAATTGTAAACCAAAAAACAAATTTGAACATAAATTTTAAATAGTGGCAATAAAAACATGCTCAACTTTTAAAGTGAAACCAAATGAAGAACACGAAATATTGTGTCAGAACTCAGAACAACAACTGCATATGTGCACCAATATGTAAATTGGAATACATTTCATAATGAACATCTAACTCAAGCAACAGCCACAAACAAATATAAAGAACATTACAAAATCACTCATGCATGGAAAATCACATCAAATAGCCTGTATCATGATTATTTATATGCTCATTAGCATCCTATTATCCCAAAATAATTTGTAAGTTGAGCTTTTCCCTCGAGGTAACAATGAAAATATATTAACAGTTTCTTTTTCATAATAACTACACATATTACTGTTTTGACTGATTAGCAAAACTATTAGCAGAAACAATTATCTCATAATGTTCAAAAATATTATGATAAATAATATAGCTTAACATGTCGACCCTAGTATGCTTTATAGTAAGTGCAAATTATACTAGTAGCCAAACTGCACATAACACCTGATGCTACACGATTGGATTACTCAATAGATGAAACCAATAAGGTCTGAGAATTTTAACTACAATACAATTACTTTAAAGTAAATACAAAAAGCTTCAGAAATACCTGCTCAATTATGGCAAAATAATGTGAATTAGCCTGCATGAAGAAAAGGATTATTATCGTATGTGAAGCATCAACAAAATGAATCTTAATCACATTATCACTTCATAAATTTAGAGCATATACTGATTATGATAACGGATTAAAAAAAACATGAAAGTTCAGAGAGATGGGAAAGGACATCTACTATGATGACTATGAAGAGTTGAGGAGCAAAATACCTTAAACCGGTTGTATTAACTTCTGAGGAGTGGAAAATTTGTTATTATCAAGAGTTCAGGTATAGAATTTAAGAAGGTGCATTATAAACTTATACTGTAATTCAATAAATTCCACACAGCAACAAACTTGCCAAAACCACCTTAAAATGGGAAATAATACCATCGTCAGGGAGCATTTTGATGTTCTTTGGACCAATCACTCTATCTATGCCAGCCAGGTTATCTGGTTAAAAAAGATAGGCAATCATTTTAGGATTCTAGATTTCTAGTACATACCTCAATGATCTTACATGATCGTCAAATTGCTGATTATTGATGAGTATAGTGCACACTATGGAACATTTCCCTAGGGTTTACAAGTACGTATTTTCCAAATCCTTGTTATTCCTAAACACTATTTTATGAACTAACTTCCTGGTAAAAAGCAATTTATTGACTTGACAGCACATTTAAGAAGAAAGCATCCAAAACAATACAGTAAGACTTTGAAGATCCCATTCAAACTCTATAGACAATAGATATGCTGAGGCATGTAATTGTATCTTTACTGATGTTAAATAATAGTTTGGGGAGAAGACCAATCTGAATTCTTAGCAATCAATGGGTATTGGGTGCAATAAATTAAGAATAGCCCATAAATAATTACCTCATCATTCATCACCCAGCCACCTCCAACAATTTCTAGCTGTCCATTTTTCACTAGACTGGTGAAAGATTCTCTTTTAGCATCCGAGGAATCTCTCCACCACCGCTCCAAATAAGACATCTCTTCCCATATAAACTTTCTCCGAGGATCCTAAATATCCAAGTTCAGATCAATTCAATATGCATTCTGAAGATCTGAGTATCTAGCCATCAGATAGTGAAATTACATCGTGTTTTCCGGGGAAAGAACAAGAGTTATAATTACTGAAATGCAAGCAAAATAAAGATCATGATGAAATCCAGATCACCTTCGAAAGCGTATCGACAATGGTGTCAAGTATGTGCCGGGACTGGCGATCATAATACTCCTCGACGGTGAGCTTCCAACCGGGATCGTTATGCGAATGAGGCACCACAAACACCTTCAATTTCTCACTGTCCCACTCGTTCCCTTTGTAGCTAACCCTCCACCCCTGCTTCCACGGCCCGCCGTCCACATCCGAGAACTCAATCCTGTCGTACAAATCCTTGGTCGTAATATCCACCTTGGCGCCGGAAACGGACACGTTCCCAGCCCATCCGGATTTGCGGTTGAGGGGCTTGCGGAACTTGGAAGGGCGAGAGGAGGATCGGGACTTGAAGTGGGACGAGATGGGCCTGGGGACGCCGTAGCGGAGGAAAACGAGGAGGAGGAAGAAGAAGAGCGAGACGGAGAGGGCGATGGTGAAGAAATTGGAGAAGACGAAGTTGATCAGCGCGGTGCGCTTCCGAGACTTCCTTGGAAGCTTCGATTTGGAGCTGTATGAGGGGAGAAATGAGCGATCCCAGCGTCCTCCGCGGCCGATGTAGGAGGATAAAGGCATGGTTGAGGAGGAGGTGGAGCTTGAAGTCTTTAGCTATGGCTGCGAGCGGTTGATTCGGGAGTGGTGTGTGTTTGGGCTGTGGACATGGCAGTGATGGGAGTTGTGTACGTGCCTCAGGAACGGGACGGATCTATTTAGGATACTGTATTTTTATCACCAAATTGTGACTCGTAGCATTTTTGTAGGGGAAAGCATAGATTTTGACGTCTATAAATAACAAGTATGCTTTAACAAAAGTATTAAAGAGTTACCACCAACCGCGTGGGTCAACTGGTAAGAGGTTGTTCCAGCTTAATATGAGGTCTTGAGTTCGAGTCTCAGGGAATGCAGTTGCGTTAAAACTTGGTAGGGAGAGCTTTGCCGCCCTTGTGGTTCTACCCGACTCTAATGAAGATTAGTCTGAGTGCCGTAAAACGGCTTAAAGGTGTCAACCGCACATGTGCGGGGCCGCTCAAGAACCTCATGGTTTAGACAAAAAAAATTACAGTTTCTCTAAAAAAAACAAGTAGCAATTGATGATACTCAAATTTGTATTTATTAATTTAATTGAAACTAACACATGTCACGACGAAACCCTATTCATCTCAACGAAGAGGTTCGATGAAAAAGCACTTAAATTGAGCCGAGCAAGACAAGAAATAAACTTATAGAAGGTCCATGCGTTGCAGCAGAGAATTTGCCTGACCTTTGAGTGCATGAATCAAACATTGTACCGACTAGCAATATCACACCTTAGGTTGGCCGGATTAGACGTAAATTGACATGTCACGAGCTATCATAGGTCCCATTTTTCTATCGACTAACTGTGTGATATGTCACCCTTCCAAAATATTTTATTTTTTATTTATTCTTTTTTGAACCAATTTTCCAAAATATTATCCTATATTGGATGTTTAAGTACACGATTGTATACTATTCATTCAAATGCAATTTTTCATCACTAAAAAAATATTTTTAAAATATGTAAATTATTGCATCAAACTATACATAAAATTTCTTCCGAAAAAATATGTTCATAATAAAAAAAAAAATCATAATCATAAAGGTAAATTTTTAAAAAATAATACAAGTACTAAACATATCATTTGGAGCGGTGGAAGCGGAGCGGGTCTTGACTTGACAACCCGCGTATGTTGAGGGATTGTTTGGGAGACAAACACAGATTCAACAGGGTCAGGACACGATAAATCCTGCGTCCAAACTGTCCTCAACTGAATCGACCTCGAATTGACTCATTTCACACATACCTGAGCTCAAGAGAAATATTTGTATTGCAAAGGGAAGCTTCTTCTGTTACAATTGCAAAGCAAAACCCCATCGCAGAAGAGCTTCTCCGATCCCCAATTTGCGAATTGGTCGCTCGTCCAAGGTACGCATCGCTCTCAATCTTGATTCTCTTACCTATCATCACGATTTACGCATCCGCTATCTGATTCTCATGCGAATCATCAAATTTGATTTCGAATAGTATTTTCATATTCGTGTATGGTTCCTTGTTACTCGTTTGAATCGAGAAAATTGTAGTTTTCAATTGGAAATTTCCAGATCTAAAGCGATTGACATAGATCTCAGGTTTCTGTATGCTTGAGCTTCGAACGTGTTGTTGGAAATTGGTTCCAACTTGATTGTTAGGCCTAGATTTTCTCTAGATTGATTTATGAGCTCGATTTGGCTTCATTCTAGTAGTGCATATGAGTTTATTTTGTTTCCACTTTCCATAATGATAGAATTTGGGTTTGACGTTTTGGGTTTAGGTTTTGAGGTGGGTTTCATATGTCTGGGTATGGATTGCAAATTTAGGGACAAGCTTGATAAGTTTGGAACTTGAAATTTGTAGATTTATTCTTGCTGGTGTCACATTTCAACCTGATGAAGGATTTGTATATGGTGCCATTTACATATTCATGCCCTGGAATGGGGCTGTAGTAAGAATGGTGCCCATCAGCTCGGCTACGCTATAGTATATAGTTCTTGGCAGTCTCAAAGATCTTGAAGCTGATTCAGTTATCAATTATCATAGGTTCATTGTCATCTTTCTCTGGGTGCTCCCTTTCTTAATTGCTATATGTTACTTTTAGGGTAAGTATATATGGGATATACTTTTTCTTTTAAGAGAAATATATTTTTAAGGAACCACAAAATATGCATGTTCTTGTGCACAGGCTTAAGACCTCAGAAGTGGTCTAGTGAGAAGAATAAGGCAAAGTTATTCTTTTGTCGCCAGGTTTCTACTTTCCTGATAACATTTTTGACTATTTTCTATAATGTTTTAATAAGTTTTTGGACTCTTATTGCAAATTTGAAGAAAACCTATGCACTGAATTAGGATGAAGGTAAAATGGTTTATTTAACTCTATTAAATTATACTAGTTTCAACAATAGAATAGTTCAGGGCCTATCAGGAGGTGGATGAGGATGAAACATCAGTTTTTTATCATGCCAGCCTGCTTATGAGAGATGAAAAAATTGAGAAGTTTTGATGCCCCAAAGCACCTGACTTGTAGCTTGGTTGGTAGTATGTTTAGCTAAATTTTTTTTTGGTTTCAATTAGATCTTTATGATACTATATAAATCTATTTGCATATTTTGTTGTTGGAATGTCCGAAGTAGCTACACTATTTGGTTTATTTTAAACTAACTTGTATTTTTCACAAACTATTGAAATTCAGAAGAAGATATACTGAGAGGTTGAGGTGAAAGGAACTGCTAGGGTTCAACCGGGAGGTAGATCTGAAAAGATGCCCAGCCAGAAGATTGAAACGGGTCACCAGGACACAGTCCACGATGTAGCCATGGACTACTATGGTAAGCGCCTGGCAACAGGTTCATCTGATGCTACCATTAGGATAATCGGTGTGGGAAACAACTCTGGTTCACAGCAACTTGCTATGTTGACTGGCCATAAAGGTCCCGTCTGGCAGGTTGCTTGGGCCCACCCTAAGTTTGGATCAATCCTTGCTTCCTGTTCCTATGATGGTCAAGTAATACTATGGAAGGAAGGTAACCAAAATGAGTGGTCACAAGCTTATGTTTTCAATGAGCACAAGTCATCTGTGAACTCCATTGCTTGGGCACCTCACGAAATTGGGCTATGCTTGGCTTGTGGATCTTCTGACGGAAATATCTCAGTTTTCACCGCCAGGCCTGATGGTGGTTGGGACACCACTATGATAAACCAAGCCCACCCTGTTGGAGTTACCTCAGTTTCTTGGGCTCCATCAATGGCTCCTGGCGCTCTAGTTGGATCAGGTCTCCTGGAACCTGTTCAGAAATTGGCTTCTGGCGGCTGTGATAATACTGTGAAGGTGTGGAAGCTGCATAACGGGAGGTGGACAATGGATTGCTTCCCTGCCCTTCAGATGCATACTGACTGGGTGAGGGGTGTGGCTTGGGCACCAAACTTGGGGCTCCCGAAGTCTACAATAGCTAGCGCTTCACAGGATGGAACAGTGGTTATATGGACTGTAGCCAAGGAAGGGGATCAGTGGGAAGGTAAAGTTTTGAAGGATTTTAAGACTCCTGTTTGGAGTGTCTCGTGGTCACTGACTGGAAACTTGTTGGCTGTGGCTGACGGTAATAACAATGTAACCCTATGGAAAGAAGCAGTTGATGGCGAGTGGCAGCAAGTGACTACAGTTGAGCCCTAGATTTCATGTTTCGTTGTTTTTTTTTTCCTTTGTCAGTATTTAATATCTGATCACATTATCAGGAACTAGTTTGTCAGTCACTTGAGACATATATTTTGGTTTTGTATTGAGTATACTTTGGTCATATTGTTTAGTGTGATTATTGTTCTATCAGATTTAGGGGTGAAATGAAAGATGTTACTTCTATTGTTGGAGTGCTATAGTAGTCTCAACAGATGCATGTTTTTGCTTATTTCCCATTCATTGATACACCAGATTCACAGGTTTGGTCTTGCATCCATTTAAATTTATGTAGATTTCTGCATCTTCTGGCAAGAGTTATTTGTATATTTAATGTATTTGTACAATATATTTCATTTGTCTATCATTTTCAGGTTCATGTGCACTTTCAAGGACCGACTCTTCAACATAAGCACCTCGTATGACGTTCTCTTCGCAATCATCCTCACCTAGGAACATTAATATCGTTGATATCCACGCATCATAATGACAACGAGCCTCTTCGTAGGCTTCTCCATATGATGATCATCATTCCTCACAAGTGTTTCAATTTGTATAAAATCCATGTCACTATCACAACTAATAGGCTACACAATTTGTACTTTACAACCAGCAAATGTTGTCTCAACCTCATAACCAGTTTCTAATGTCTTCAATATTTGTCGGGGTTACAAATTGTATACTATTTCGTAGCCTTCATTTAAGTAATGATCTCTTTAACACCTTCCAAACATGCTCTTTCTCTGACATTAATTAACTTTCCCTTCCGAGTAAATTTAGCTAACGGTGGAGTATCATTTGTTATGTAAATCTAAACATTTTCATCCACGTACTTCTTGAACATCACTTTCACATCTTTGTTGTCTGCCATCACCAATAACGACTCGAACAAAGACTAAGTATGGAACCTTAGATACACAATATTAGTAGGCTCATACCCTAACTCATCCATAGTAGTCATGATTTGTAGTCAATTACATATGTCCTGGTTAACATCACCATTGTATCGAACCTCACCACCCTTTACCCCAACAGAGAATCTTTCATAAGATCTCACCCGCGACGAATTTCGAAAATCTTCGTTTCATCTACCAATTTCAACCCCTATCTCATAACCCATCTTTTCGCATTCGACATTCAAATGTCACAACTACTTCTCTACAAAATTTTTTTAAAAAAAATTGAAACTCAATCAATGAGAGACATGGGATGTGAATTTCCATTAATGCCCCTCCCCGAAACCCTAAAATGGAAAGCCAGACAAGGGCACAACGACGAATTGAAATAAAATCGGGTATCCACAACAGACCAATTTGAATTCCCGCGAGCAATAACATTACTGCCATTTACTTTTTTCTTTTCCTTGTTCCCTCTCTTCTCCATCTCCCTCTCTTTTTCTCGCCCCCCAAACAACGCTCTAAACTCGGGATTAGATCCAAAACCAAACCACCATTTTATTTTTCAATTTTTGAAATTACAGACCGCCAATTTACACCACTCCCTCCTCCTTCTCCGCTGTCCCTTTTAAATCTCCCAATCTCTATATTTTGGCGTTTTTTTTTTCAGTGACAGAAGCAGAAGCTGCATTAGCAAATTGTTCATTTTCCTGATCAGGAAAATCAAGAACATCAGAAGCAGATTCAAGTCTACAGATTGATTTTACTTTTTGGCTTGAGAAATGGCGTCGCCGCTTGGTTCTCAAGAATCTGAAACCAGGTTGCACTCGTACAGCCGCAAAGACAAGTCCTTAGGGGTTTTGTGTACCAAGTAATCAATCCGACCCCACCAATCTCTTTGCAGTTTTTTTTTACTCATTTTCAGATTCATGTTGCTCATTTTTTTTCTGGGTTGATTATCAGTTTTTTGAAGTTATATAATCGTGATGGAATCGAATCCATTGTACTCGACGACGCAGCTGGCCGATTAGGTAGATAGATCTCTGTTGTTATCTTCTCTTCAAACTGTTCCTTTTTCTTTTGTTTTGTAAGTAATTTATCAGTTAATTTTACTTGGATTGATGAAAGTGTGAGACCAGAAGACTAGAAATTCTGAGGTTTTGTTTATTTGGTGTTTTTTCAACTAAGGAAGCTTATTTATTATTGGGTTCCAATGGACGGAAATTTTTGGGTCCAAAGTTTTGTTTTTGTGTTTGATTTTTTAATGTAATTGCCCTAAGGTTTCTTCAGCAGCCAAGTAGGTCTTTCAGATTTTCTTCTTCAGTTTCTGATCTTTAATTTGCAGGAGTTGAGCGGCGTCGGATATATGATGTAGTCAATATTTTGGAGAGCATTGGGGTAATGCATTTACTGGTTCTTACTACATTACAGAAAAAAATGGCTTTATGCGATTGAGTTCTTGGACCTTACTAGGTTTCTAAATTATTCAGGTTGTATCAAGAAAAGCTAAGAATCAATACTCATGGAAGGGTTATGCGGGCATTCCTCGGGCTTTAGAGGGGTTAAAGGTATATCACAGTTTTTCTACTATTGTTCCATTAAGGAATTCTGACATATTAACTTTCTGGTTTTATTCAGGACAAGGGTTACAGAGAAAATTTCAACACCTCGGATTGCTTTGTTGTTGAAAAGGTATGCTACAGTTGCTCTTTCAGTTTCTCTTTGAACAATTAATTTGTTCGGTACGGGAAGCTGCAAAACACATAAATGAAATAGAGAATTGAAGAATTATGGATTCAACATTGTTTAGGATTTGGAAAATTTGTAATACATCATTCAATTTTGGTGTTTTCACAAAACATGAGATTTTTTTGTTATTCACCTCCATTCCTGACAGCCGTAGTCTCTTACTAAAACTTATGCCTTTGCTATTTGACTAGGACTTGAGTGAGAATGAAAATGGAGGGTCTTCCACAACAATAAGTGTTGAAGGCCAAGAAAATTCATCTTCCAGAAATGGTAACTCTTTTCCCATTTTGTTCTGTAATTACTCATCATATGTTTGAGTAAAATGCCTATGATGTCAAATGTATGCTCCAATTTAACATTAATAGATAACAAACTGGATAGACATTATTCAATTACTTACTATGTAATGTTATTTTATGGTGGTTTGTTTCTTAGACAGCAGAAGAGAGAAATCTCTAGCACAGCTCACAGAGAACTTTGTCAAGCTTTTCCTTTGTTCAGATGTAAGGGGACTTTCTCATATTGTTATCCTGGTGAACTGTTCAAGTATATTTCATTTGGTTTGATCCCTTGTGTTTTTTTTCTTCTTTAGGTGGATATAATCACACTTGATAGTGCTGCATTGACATTGCTGGGTGCTGCGCACCACTCAACAGCTATGAAAAGTATTTTATCTTAGCTTATTGTTAAATTTATACTCTAAGTTTCAAATAAAAATCTCCGAAAAAGTAATTAACCTATATTTTACTAATATGATTCTGCAGCAAAAGTTAGAAGACTGTATGATATTGCAAATGTTTTGTCTTCCATGAACTTGATTGAGAAGGTAAATACATTTGTAGGATGATCTTACAAGTGATTGCAAATATGATATTCTTATGTTATATGTTGTGTGTATTTGTTTTGATGGACTCTTGTTAACATAATTGATTCACAGACCCATCATCCAGAGAGTAGGAAACAAGCATATAGGTGGTTAGGATGGAGGGGAAAACCCAAAGCTGAACCTCTTGCCGCTTTGCTTCACAATGAATCAAAGAAGAGAATATTTGGAACTGATATTACAAACCATTGTTCAAAAAGAATGAAGCTGGAGTCTTCACCTGATCAGAATTTGAAAAAAGCAGTAAACATTTCATCACCTACTGAAGATACCAGTTTTGAAAATGTCCGTGATGGGAATGAATCAGAACAGCAACCAAAACATAGTGCAAAGAGTTTTGTATTTGGACCTTTCAGTCCCGTGGGCCTTCGTGTAGGAAATTCTGGAAATAAGAATGGAAGACAAACTCAAGACTGGGAGAGTCTAGCTTCTACCTTTCGCCCTCAGTATCAAAATCAAGGTATATTCTCAGGTTTCGTTCTGAAAAATTATATTGACATGCCTTTTTAGCTATACAAAGTAAATTAGCAAGGTGCTATAAAACTCATGCATCAGACTTTCAGTATTCAGTTTGTTCCTTCTGGTGACGATTAAAGTGTCAAATAGTGATTCCACCCGTGAAAGATGTCTAACCATAATCTAATGACTTGATAGTTTTACTTATCTTTGGTGTTAACTAAGATGAGAAATTGCTTCAAACTCTGCCTTGTTTTCTTTGGAGTTGGTTTTCATTAATCAGCATATGCCTATACATTGATTTCGAATATGAAAACTCCAATATTTTCTTACCAGCAATCCGTCAGCCGATACTAATGAGAAATGGTTCTATTAGTTTTGTTAAGTCCCTGCATCAGTGTAGCTGCTTGGTATTGTCCTGTTGTTTCCAGAATATACATTTAATTTGATGATTTTATTCCAGTGGGGACATGTGGATCTTGCATGCTATGCCATGAAACATATCACTCATATCATGCTTTACATATAACTGTTGCAGCAACTAAATGACAGAAGATGGGTTTTGTTAATGGTGTGGCAGCTCTGAGTGACCTCTTTGGACATTACATGGAAGCATGGAAATCATGGTACACTGAAGTTGATGAGAAGAAAGAGATACAGACAATAACCTGATGAAACCACCTCTCTCCTTAACTCCATAGGACCAAGTACACATGTTCAAAAATGGAATAAAGTTTTTACACGTGGCTCTTCAACTCAAAAGCCACCACCCATTTTGTCCATCTGAACCTTCAGTTTCTTGGTAAATTCTGTTTTTTTGGTTGCAAATTACATGCAACAAATTTTTGGTTGATAGAGGTTATATTATATCTGTATCGGTTTGATGAATGAAAAAGAGGAAATTTTCAAAGACATTTAACTTTTCTACCGAAACAAGTTTTCAAGAAAGTGATAGTGAAGTCGATTGATTCTAATCCAATAGTTCAATGACATTTTGTGGCACTGGATTGGTTTTGAATCATAATATTAGCGGTTGATAATGAAATCGACAAAAACAATATTTCCATTCAAACAAAACAAACAGAGAATATTGACATTATTGTGGACCGTGGACGGGTCATTCAAGAACCGACCCACTTGCTCACTTGGGTCCTACCTCGTCACTTCAATTGGTAAGTAACACAAGTCTCTAATAATAATAATTATAATTGGGAGAATTAGGAGGCAAAATAGTAATTAACAAATCTAGACGTACCTAGTACTGGCAAAAGGGTACCTAATCCGCCGGGCATCCGAAATTCAACTCGTTTCAGGTCGGGTAAAGGTTTGCATTTATCAGCGTGTTGGGTTGAGGTCATGTATGATGTAGGTTTTTTTGGGTCAGGTAAATCCATAATAAAATAATGTGTTTTATGCTTAATATTTAAAACTTGACATACCCGGACACCCCATAGGATCGTGTTGGGATCATGGTTCACCAATCCAACCCGACCCTAACTTTTGTCACCTCGAGACGTACCTACCATCTAATTGCTGGCAAAAATATTGTGGTGTAGATTGTAGAACAATTTGGTGACGCAAAAAGTGGAAGCTACAATGTCTCAAATTTAATACTGTTAAGTAATTGCACATACTGACATTGCCAAACATTATTTAATACAGGTCGTCTCATGCACAATTTAATTAATTAATATTTAACAAGACAAAGCACGTTGCGAAAATTGCAATAAAAAGTATTGTTTCCTCCGGTTCAGTCCGGTACAGTTAGCTCAAGTTCAGTACAAAGAGAGTGGCGAATCCGTAATTAACTCCAAACCTGCGTGGCATACTCTCAACCAATCCACGACCTGTAAAAAATAAAATAAAATAAAAAAAATAAAACAAAACTAGTGGGCTAAGAGCTCAAAGCGGCTAAGAAAGATTCTTCCAACTCCCACCACCGTTGCACCACCACCACCCACCACCACCAAGAGAGAGCTCAAGCTCTAGCTCTTCTCTTCCATGGCGGCCGCAGCTCGAGCCTTCATTCTCTCTCGCGTCACCGACCTGTCGCTCAACCTCAAGCCGATTCACCATCCCCAGCCCCCGCCCTTTTCCCGCCACCACCACCTCCTCCCTTGCCCCCTCTCCTCCTCCTCCAACCGCCGGAGGTCATCGAAGTCGTTCCCTGGAGTCACTGTCAGCTGCCTCAGTGGCGGTGTCTCCGATGATTTTGTTTCCACTCGGAAGTCCAGCTTCGACCGAGGATTCTCCGTCATCGCGAATTTGCTCAAGGGAATCGAGCCTCTCGACACCTCCGTTATCTCCCAAGGCGTCTCCGATTCCGCCAGAGACTCTATGAAGCAGACTATTTCTACAATGCTTGGTTTGCTTCCGTCCGACCAGTTCTCCGTCACCGTTAGGGTTTCCAAGCACCCGCTGGATCGCTTGCTCGCATCTTCAATCATCACCGGGTATTAGAGATAGTCCCTTCCGTTTAATTCCTTTTGAATCGAAACTTGATTGAATTGAATTGAATTGCTGATAGGGTGTGATTTTGATGGATTTGTGGTGTTAGGTATACGCTGTGGAATGCAGAGTACCGGATAGCGTTGACAAGGAATTTCGATATATCTCCGGATAGTTCGAGAAACTTGAATTGTTCAGTAAAAGATGAGGTTTCAGCAGTGCAGTGTGAGGACAGTGAGGATAAGAAAGGCGAATCTGGTGTTGTTGATGTGTCGTTGGAAGATTTGGGGAGAAGTCCTCAAATTTTTGGGGATTTGCCTCCAGAGGCGTTGAACTACATTCAACAGTTGCAATCGGAGTTATCTTCAGCAAAAGAGGTAAGAATTTATGCTCCTCTTGTTATTTTGCTACTTGATTGCTCATTTCTGTGGGTACTTGATCTAAAATTCGTATTGAAGTGCCTGTGAATGATTGTTGAACTGATTAAGTATTGGTGTTGCAAACTCTATGAAGTTGGTTTGCAACTTTAAAAGAAAAGTGTTGGGTTGGATATTGTATCTTTTTGGACTGTTCAGTAAGAAATGATTGTCATGCATGAAGAACTAGGAATCCCTGAGATAGCATTTTAGTAGTAGATTCTTGGTCTTGATTGCCAAAAACATATTTTGTTTTGTTTTATTTATATATCGAATTGTACAGGCATGCAATTTTCAGTTTATTAGTAGGGTAGATATTGAATGAGAAACTGTTGGGGGTATACTGCCATAATGGTATCTCATATGAAAGTTGAACTACCCCTTTATGTGTAGTGGCTCGTTCAATATGATAGCCTACATGATCTTATCTAGCTCCCGGTTACTGCTTCTGTGTGATCTGAATGTTTTAATTTAGTGCCTGTACCTCCTATTGTGTATGTAATTGCATACTATGAATTTACCTATTATCTATGTACCTATTATGTCAGTTGACGAATATAGATAAGCATTGTCAAATTGTCAGAATAAACCTCTCCTCCCTCTCTTACGTGTCTGCATTGTGTGCTTTGTTTAGAAATTGGTGATGTTTATATTCGAGTAACGATTTTACCTGTAATTCCCATACCTTGAAACCCATTACCTGTTCTTGACCAGTGTAGTGTCTGCAGTTAATAAATGAAGAGTATTCTATGAATATCTATTCAATATTATTTAAGGAATCCAACGAAAATGGAAGAGAAGTATTTATTTTTGTTTCTAGCCATTTTCTTTCTCTTGCTTTCCTACCTACGTTGTTGGGCATGCCCGTTTAACCAGTCTGGTTATGGACCACAGATTACTTGGCAGCTCTATTTTTAGAAGCACTGGGGATAAGATAGCAGACATGTTCTACGTCCATAGCAATATTTCCTCATGTCATGTTTCACGGCTGTCACCCTAGCTATATAGTAAAAGAAGAAACATTGAAGTACAGAGATAAGGTCCCTCTAAAACAAGGAAATAGTAAAAGAAAAAAGAATTTCAGCTGTACGCACTGTGCTGCGATACCATGGGGTTTTATCAAGCGAACTAATAATCTATACTTTTATTCACACATATACTGAACCTTTTACTCTAAAGTATGAAAGCAAGAAAAGGCAGCACTAGTACCATCATCATGGTTGTGCTAGTTGTCTCTGATGGATTGCATTTCACTGGTGATAAAATGGGGATGATGCCCTAGATGTCATATGTATGTATTCATTCATATTAAGTCGATCTTTAATGTGATGTATCTATTCCATGACCATGAGCATTATCATATTATGCTGTTACAATGTATATGCAGCTTTAATATATATGATCATTGAACTGATGACGCGTGGTAGTTTTGAGACTTTATGGTGCCTCACTGCACATATAAATGGCAGTCTCACTTATGCTTGTGACTCCAATGCTGTTGCAGGAATTGAACACCCAGAAGCAGGAGAACATGCAAATAGAATATGAAAGAGGAAATAGGAATAATCTCTTGGAATATTTACGCTCCTTGGATAGTGAAACGGTAATAACATAAGATTTCTGAATTTGATTTGGTGTTATCCAATTTGAAACTTAGCCTCATGCTTCAAGCCTCCAATATATATGAAACATGTCTAATATCACTTAATTTGGTTTGAAAGGTGACAGAACTATCTCGACCTTCATCGATAGAGGTGGACGAGATTATTCATCAGCTTGTTCAAAACATATTGCAAAGATTCTTTCGAGATGACTCTACCTTGGATTTTATGGGAGAACCAGTCAAGGGGAGTACAGAGAATAATCAAGAGGGTGCTGATGAATTATGCAACTCCATAGGCACTTCCCGTGATTACCTAGCAAAGTTGCTCTTCTGGTTAGTATATTATTATCTTCCTTACGAAATTTCTCATACTTGTTGCTCTGATTCTAGTTTTAAGCAAGTAGTGCTACCAAGTGTGCACACCCACATAGATTGAAATAAGAAAAAAAGTCAATTTGATTATTGAACTAGTATGTTGCATAGTAAACTTGGGAGAACAAGAAATTTCAACTGATTGCAGGAAAGTGGTAAAAAAGGTTTAACCTATGCTTTAGAATAACAGTTAGGAAGAGATTGTCTTTCTGTGTTGAATCCACCGTGGCTATGTGCTGAATCCATATTTAGTACATAGTATTCACATGTATATGTACCTCTTCTCGTAAACGTTGCTATCCACTAATTAATGGAGTGCTCTTGTATGGAATCATAGTATTTAAGGGTCCTTTTCTGCTGGCAGGTGTATGTTACTTGGTCATCATTTGAGAGGCTTGGAGAACAGATTGCATTTAAGTTGTGTCGTCGGGTTGTTGTAAGGATCATAAAACGGCAGCATGTAAATTCTTTTTGGTTCTCAACTATTTTTACCATTGTGATTATAAATATTGTAATCTCCACTTCTCCTCTAATTTACTATTTCATAGCTAAACACCATACAATCTAAATGAGTGATTGTGAAAGGTGAATTAAATCAGATTTCAAAATTCAACAGTCAAATTAGCGCCTAACACAACAAAAATGTATGTATTTAATCGTAGACTTGTCAAGAAACATTCACTGGCAATTTGTCATGCACATCATATATTAATTTATGGTAGACTTCGATGAATTATTTAATGAACTATACAACTGTAACGAGTTATTGCAGTGTTACCACTAGCATTACAATATAATATATGTATGGTAAAAACCCGATTTGGTTCCTGAATTTTTATGTTTCGATCAATTTAATCTTGAACTATTATTAACTCAAAATAATATCTGAACTTTCAAATATTGACCAAATTTGGTCCCTCAATTTTTGATATAGGCTCTAATGGCAATGACAATTTTGGGTCAATATTTGAAAGTTCATGGACCAAATTGGGTTATAACACGAAAGTCAAAGACTATTTTGAGTCGGAAAAATGTAGGAATCAAATTGGGACGAAACACGGAAGTTCAAGTACGGAACATTTTACTTACATTTTTTTTTTGTAAGGAAAACAATTTACTTACATTTATCTAAATAACTTGCACCAAATTAATGCCACCGACCTCCACAGATAACGGCTGTAACGTTCACCATCGAAACTTCAACCCTCAATCATAACTTGCAAAAATTGGGCAATCTGCTTTACAGGCTTTCAATTGTCAACTTAAAAGCTAATCAAACTCAAATCCAGAAATTTTATACTAATAAAAACTCCATAATTATACTGCAAAAATGGTTCACAATGTATAAAACCTGTATGTATATATACAGTAATACACACAAAAGAATGGTAAAAATAAATGAAATGGACCCAAACAAGGATAAAAAAAATCAAATAGATGATAATATACTTGTAATGTAAGTCAAGTGTTGTTCATTGTGTTGATGGTTGAAGAGATCATATGGAGCCCATAGATAATCAACTGGGCAAGGTCTCCTTCCGTCAAGCCTCACCCATGGCTTACCTTTCCCACTCCAATGCAACAAACTCACAGCTCCTGGGTGCAATGTCCTGCAACTACTCACCACATTGTCTCCTCCAAGCCCATGCTGGTTCCATCTGTGATCAATGGCCTCAACTTCTCCACCAAACACCAGCAAAAACGGCGGCAGCGAACCCAGATCATAAATCCTCCTCTCCTTCTGTATCTCCATCCACTTCTCGATCTTCCTCGTGTAATCGCCTTCTCTCCACCTCCCCAAATCCATCACCATCACGCCCGTGTTGAAGTAACAGGGTCTCTTGCTTCTGCCATTGAAGACCTTTGTAAACTCCGGGTTGAGCCAAAACTCGTCGGAGAAGTATTTAGTGAAGTTGGCGTGGCAATACTCCGGAGCTCCGATTGTTCTTGTCCCGGTGAGAGGAATGGACCACAGCTTGTGAATGTCGTCGACCACCACCACGTCGGAGTCTAGGTAGATCACTCTCTTGATGCAGGGCTCGAGCATGTCGGCCAGGTAGCTTCTGGCGTAGTTTAGCGGGTTCTCGAGAGCTTGGCGAATGGAAGACGAGATGAGGTTGTTGACGAGATCTTCCCGGAAGATGTAGACTTGGAATTGCAGAGAAGGGAATGTTGACTGCACAATCCGAGCAAGGTCGGAGCTCGAATTGGCGGCGACGAAGTGGAAGAAGATGTTTTCCGGGCAAGACGAGTGCTTGAGAACAGAGTGTACAGCAGCTACAGAGCCTCTCAAGTACTCTAAATCAATAGTCATTGCAACATGAACAAGCAGAGGATCACAAGCCAATAACATACTGTTTTTGGACACAACCGGACACTCCAGTCCGTTCCGGTACTCCGGCGCCTCCAAGAACTGTACGGACACTTCATCTCCGTCGCCGCAGGGGACTTTTCCAGGGAATGATCTGATCGAAATAGCCGGAGCTGGGAGCAAGAAAACAAACACAGACACAAGAAATAAGAGTTTTAAAGGAAACATCAGAGAAAGCTCAACTCAAAAGAGCTTTCTTGAATTGATTATAAATCAAGAAACAGAGCAGAGCAGAGAAGAAACTTGAAAAGGTCCAAGAATTTCAAGTGAAAGAGACCCAAACGCGGTTATGAGAAAATTTCAGGACATTGAAGTTTTCTTCTCCAACTCTCTGTCTCTGTTTTTTAATATATTCTGCATTTTCACTCATATATGTGTGGCTTCAAGGAGCTTCTTCAGCAAGAGTACATGTGGCCACGTGGCATGAATAATAATATTTTAATTTATTTTTTGAAAAATTCAATTTAATGTAATTGGCCACTTGAATTTTAAAAATGAAGTGGATACATCTGGCCACATGGAGTGCTACCCATTACCAATATAAACTTCTATTTCTTTTTGCTCTTTTATTGCCTTCATTGTTGGTAGCTGCCTTCTTCTTTTCCTATTAAAAATTATAAAATTCAAAAATAATGATTTCACTTCTTTTACTTCATCTCTACATTTCTTATAATTTATTAGCTTAAATACAATCTGTTAGGTTCACTAAGTCCACCTAAACATACAAATATAGATATAAGATTTTGAAGTTTCATATTTTGAGCTCAAAATAAAGTCAGCTCTCTAGTAATGGTTATGTTATGCTATTTTTTTTTTCTCATTTTGTGAGTGAGCTGTGAGTTTGGGACATGACATTCTCTGTGGAATCAATAGAGCCAACTCAGAACAGCTGTGCATGAGAATAATTAGATGATCTCATCACTCTCAAAACCTATTGTTCTATTCAAAAATTTGAATAGAAAATGTAGCAACTATTTCAGCAGAATCAAAAAGTTCCCAATCTGGTTTTTATATGCTCTGGGGTTTAAATATTTGTAGTAAAACTAAGTCTTGACAGAATAAATCATTGGGAACATACAGAAATGGAGCATCTAGTGAGCAAGTAGCCAACTTGCCCCACTCCACTGCTATAGGAAACATAAACACACACCATCTTCTACTAGAGTTGCAAGCAAGACTACATTTATGTATATAACTGAAACAGGTTCGGTTTAGGGATATGTTATTTAATACCTGTCTCTCCGGATGCAATATTGAAGCATATGGTAGGCAGCGCAGGTTGGGATGTAGTACCAAACTCACAAGTTTGTCGACAAAAGCAGGTGCTGCAGATGGATGACCTGTACAAGAGTGAACCAGAGAACCAAGTCACTTGCTCATGCTATGTTGAAGTAGAGACATGATACAAGTAATGAAAGACACAGTGATCAAACCAGATGAACTCGCAAACAATTGAAACATCATTATCTTGTGCATCTACATCTACTGAAGGAAATCAAGCATAAATTACAAAACAGTACTGTAACTACTTCACAAATCACATCCCGGATTCTTTAGAAAGGGAAATAGTGCATCTGTACCCATCTCAAAAGTAATAGCGTCCTAGAAAGTAGAAACTTTCACTCTTGAATCAATGGAGAAATAGGTTGAACATATTTCTCAACTGCATGAATGCACCGTGACAAAATCAATTCTCATGGAGTATACAAATACTAAATGAATGCTATATAAGGTTCCTATCATAAGATGATTGAGATTGTCAATGCATTATTTCACCTAAAGCTTTCCAAGCATACAGATTAATGAATATATTTAGAAGTACGGAAAAACGACTAGCAGAAATAAATACCTCTGAAATGTCTTCCAACAGCAAAATAATTATAAGGGTTCAGCAGTATCATCAACCGCCACCATCAGCATAAAATGAACTACAATGTTTAATGAAAGAAAAGTGACTCCTAGTTAAGAAAACATTCAGATATACAGAAACCTAAATAAATCCAGCAAGCATCCGTACAGAGACGTTAACAATCAAAAGAAGACGGCTATATGCTTCTTGTTGGCCTCAAAACAAAGCAAAGGACAAAAATCTCAAGCAAATTTGAAAGAAGTAAACATCAGATGAAATGCATATCAAGTACTTTCTTTTTACATTTCTGAATCATAAAAATCTTTCAACAACTACACAAAAGGAGAAATATGCACCAATACCAAAACATTTAACTCTAGCATCTCCAAGATTCGCAGACTAGCATGTTAAATTCTATCAAAGAGAAATAGATTTTACTACGATAGAAAGTTAAGAAAAATTTAACATCATCACATACACTGAAAGTGTAGCTCCCTATACTTCAGATTGGTTGATGAAACCCTAGTGGAGCAAAAGAACTGCAACTATTGCAATAACCAAAGCAAGGAACTAGTATAATTGAATTCCACATCCAGAGGATATGGTGCATTTTTCATTTCTTCTCTTTTTGGAAGACAATCTTATTATACTTGATTTTCGTATAACAAGATACAAACTCTTCCAGCGGTTCAATCTAGTTCCCATGCTGCCTCAATAAATTTTCTTTACTCATTTCTTAATGTGAATCAAAGTTCTAGCATTGACAAAACATGACTGAAGAGAGAGAGAGAGAGAGAGAGAGATATGACCCCATTTACATGATACATATGGAAAATTTCTCGTTCTAAGACCTAGTACTCAAACTACTAGATTGAGCTATCCTGAAAGGTGTCACCACTCCATCACACCCTGTACTTCCGCTCAAGGGATCATAATGCTTCCTGCAGCCAGGGCACCGTGCATCTGCCTCAAGAACCCTCTTGTGACAAAAAAGGCAAAGCCTGAATCCACATGAACATGGGAGAAAGCTTGTATCCGTGACATCTAAATCCTCATAACAGATAGGACATGAAGAAGGCTGAGAGATCGCACTTTGCCATACCCGGGGTATAGCTCCATGACCACTCTGTTGCTCTGAATTAAGTCCAAAACTATGCTGCTTCGATAGGTTGGGTAGGCATTGAGGACGAAAAGCATCGTCAGATCTCCATGCACGACAACTCACATGTGATCCAGTAACCACTTCTGTACTCTCTCCCTTAGATACATTTGACCCAGTATTCAAGTTAGATAGCTCAGGATCAGCTAATAAATTACTGTTTCCGTATTTGGCAGGAGGAACTGGAATTGGATTAGGCTCATTCTCATTTGCATTCAGAGCATCCGCAAAAGTCTCCCAATCGTCAAGACAACCATCGTCCTCTTCTTCCTCACTAGCACTTCCAGAGCAATCACCACTGCTCGCGCTACTGCTACTGCTGCTGTGGCTACTGCTTCCGGAAAGACCGTTACTTGAATCACTATGACCCAAACTGCTCCCAATTGGGCTGCTCATCAGGGACTCCGAATCACTATCATGGATGCTTGAGCCCTCATTCTCCTCCCCTCTTGATCGTGGTTCCGAACTATCCAGTGGTCTGTGTTCGCCAGCCATTTGCATAGGTGATGGTGGAGACACACCCTTCCCATTTGAATCCATCTTGTACCCCTTGTTCTTGACTGCATTGCAACCAGAATCTATTATTAACTAATGAAATTAACAAAATGCGGTAAGACTTTCTTAGCCCCTCCATAAAGGCTTCTATTTCTCACGCTTCTTTATATTCCAACAGAACAAATCACATCATCGACTCGTTAATTTTCTTTTTCAGTTGTCACTTTATCGATAGGTTTATGAGAAGTGATAGAAAAAACAGGCAGAATTGCAGAGAACTCAGGGTTTGCTAGGTCAATGGATGATAAAGACAAGTTTACACCTTCAAGTACTATCCATATAACACATATAGGATGCTTCTTCTAATTCATATTCTGTATATCAACATTGTTAGAGACGACACCATGTACATCATTTTGGGCACACCAAAGTGGATACCTTTGCTTCAACAAAGTACATAGACCCCATATTAACTTCTATCAAGAAAAATATTCCAACGTTATTACTTTCATCAAAAGTGTTTCTGTTTTTCTTTCATGTTATTGAACCAACACGATAGTTGAAACATCTATAGATATATCATATATGCATGGAAAATAACTAATCAACCAAGTCCTCACATCAAGAATATGGTTAAGATTTTCAATGTATGATAAAGGAAGGAAAAAAACCCAACTAAGTATCTAATAATTGAAAATACCTTAATACCTCACTAAATCGAACATCTAATAATTAGGATTGTAGCTTTCTTAACTACTCCAACTCGTCAGAGGTAAAATTGAAAAACTACAAATCAGCTAATCACCAGTTTATGGCTTCATATCACCAATTATTTCATTTCTAAATTGTTGGAATTAAATCCAGCTTCAAGCTATTAGCTAAATATTCCAAATCTACGTCCTCGCATTTCAAACCCTTCACCACATTTCTAAACAAAAAAACGCAAAAACGAACCAAATAAATTCCACAACTGTGAAAACTCATCGCCTACCTTGAGAAAGCCATTGTTCGCGGCGAACATCGAGCTTGCTCTGCTTCAATTTTGCCAATCGGTTCGTCTGCAACAACAAATCAGCATAAGAAAATCAAACACATAAATAAAAATCAAACTCCAAAAACCAACACAATTCGGTTCCATCTCAACCCTCAAACACCGATACATGCAAGAAATGAGTTCCAAATGTCCAATTTCTCAAGAAACAAACAAAAAGGACCAAAAAATGTAGAAAAAATAGTTAAAATACCCTCTTTTTCTTGGCAAAATCCTTGTTGAGGGAAGGCAAAAGACCGTTAGAGATCGAATCAAAGCCCATTATAAACAGATCTCCGTGAATGATCGGCAAAAAAAAGCGTAAGGAGGAGATTGAGAGTGTAAAATGCAGAGAAAATGTAGAAGAAGAAGAAGTGAGAGATAGATATGATATGGTGTGGTGTGGATAACAAAGGCCTTTAAGCTCTCTGCTATATCTATTTCTTCGACGGCCCATATTGAGCCGCATCTGCTACATTTTGAATATGTTTGCTCAATTACCATTATGCCCTTCTGGTGTATGTTATTTACTCTGCATATGATATTTATACATTTTTTTGGACAAAACAATTCTTTATGTTTTTGTCTTGAAAGATTTCTTTTTGTTTCTTTTCTGAATAAAGGAGAAGAAAAAGATATTTTAGCAGATTTTCTTTAGGGGGATATGGGATATTTTTGTTGATTTTTTTGTGGGTACCAACTAGATATTTTAATATTTTATGAATACAATCAAATCTACGTGTGTTGTTTGATCTCTAGTGGCAAATTAAATCATATCGAGGTAAAAGATAGCATAGATTTTGATATTTCAATAACATTGCAATTGATTTTAACACTAATATATTTAAAATAGGTAAAACTTCTGGTGGGAAAATTTGTCTACAAATAAAGGATGAGAATGAACTAAGAAACAAATAAGTTTGCGAATCAACTCACTCATTGTTTCATAGTACAACATTCGTCAACCATATTTTTTTATGTTCCAAACAAAAGACAAAACAAATCATCTTAAAATCTTGTTTATTTTATGCGTTCTTAGATGGGTACTACCTTTGCATTTTGGTAAGTAAATTATATTTACAAATTACTAAAAACATGTTTATTTTTTTTGAACGAAAAATCTCATTTTATTAATTAACAACGTAAAAAAAATAATGGCCTAATGTAGGGCATTTTAGGAATTTAAAAAATATCCGTCAAGGCATAGGAAACTTGCGTAAATGAAATTCATGAATTAGAATTACGCCACGTATAGCTCACGTTGTGGTTCAATACGATTCAACTATATATGGGCCTAGTTGGGCTATCCAGTTGGGCCCATATCATGGCCCAGGTAGCCAATTTTTTTTTTTTTTTTTAGCAACTGCAAGAAAGTAGAAAAAACTGCCTATAAAAAAACCTGTCGTGAGTTGCCGGAGCTGAGTTGGCATAAAAAGTACAAACGAGTACATTGCATCGCTTACCGTTGAAAGTTCCACTGTGGTGGGTCCACAAACAAGGAACAGACAGAACAGAACTGAACTGAACTGGAACAAATTGACTTGTTAGATACGAAGAAACAAAAGGCAAAAGTTTTTTTTTTTTAAAGGAAAAGAGCTTCTCTATAAAGTATTATCTGAAAGAAAACTCAATAACAACAAATGAAATAAACATATTTTTACAAACACATCATGCGTTGTTGTTCGGTCCCATCCAATCCTTATTTACACACCATATGCTCTGCTCTGCTCTCACATTTACATTCCGAGCGCTTTCCATCACTCCAAGTTATGAATTACAAAGCTCCCGAGCAAAGGATGACGCCACCTCCCGAATTAGGTAAAATCACTACAAGGAGCACACGAAAGGAGTGCATGTCGGTATATTGAAATAATAGTACAGAATTTGCAAGATTAGGAGCTATGAAGTTTCATTTCTACCTCGCATAATCCGGATTGTCATGTGGCAGATAAGAATCTGTGGAACCTTTCTACTCTTGCTTTGCAATCATACGCAAATTTACGGTGTGGTGAACTTGTACTTTTCCTTCTCACGCGATAAAAGAAATCTTCTGTGTCCAGTACATAGGAGTTCTACAAGGAAAAAGAAAACTTTATCAACAAGAAAAGCAGTGACAGATCATGTATATGCAACTGGTAAAAATACAACCTCTTAAGAATGATTTACCATCCCATTTCACATTTACGCTCTTTAGATTCAGGGTAGAGTTAACTTCATAACTCAATTTGTACTCATAATTTCATCTCCAACATATTTTCCAAGATCCAAATAAAGGGTTAACATTTGATCTTTTCTTATGTTTATAAGACCCCGCGAACACCAGACTGACAAAATGAACCCATGAAACTGAAGAAAAAACAATTGAGAAAACTGTCCCTATAACCGAAGCAACTCTTCAGAAGCATTAGTTTTGCTATAGAAGAAACATACCTTTGACGAGTTGCAAGCTATTTTACACTCCAAGCCATTCACCACCTGAGCATCTTCCATGGCCTTGCATATAGCAGTTAGCTCGTCTAGGCCTGCATACTTTTGCTTGTTTCTGCAAATAAAAATTAAGAGAATGAGGAGAAAACATTGACTTATACTGAACAGTGTCACAAGAAGTCCCCTCATTCCAAATGATTACTATAATAAATGCTATGAGCTGGTGGGGTGGGGGGTTACAGTAGCTTCCAAACATGCAGTAATGCTTCATGAGACACCTATTCCAAGTGAAAGAGCAACCCAGCCATCCCCAAAAGGACAGTCAGAAAAGAAGTGAAAACCAAATATTTCAAACGCACCCAATTGATAACGAATTTTAGCAAAGAAAGAGGCCCGATGCGGAGGTAGTCCTCAAATCACTCAAAATACACCATCTGCCTGTTCATATGCTAGCTAGGAACCACTACTCTTACTTTGGATCAGGAAAAAGTATAAATAAAAAATAAAAAAGGTGACCATAAAACATAATGTTGTTACCTCTGCAGTACAATGCCATGCGGCTCTTTTTTTCCAGGAAAGACTGACAGAAAATCATTGAGCAGATAAGCTGCAAAATTAGGATCCATAGAAACTGCATACACTTCAGGTTTTTCACTCACATTATCCATCAGCTGGATGGACAACCTGGATGGGACAGATGACTGCAGAAAGTTCAAAACAAAAATAAAATTCAAGACAATAGTCAATTTAGAGATCGCAAACAAATTATATAAAAATAACACACACACAGAAGAGGGGTATAGTAGGACTTACACATTCTAATCGATATACATTCTCCTCGTGAAGCAAAACACGTGCATTTTCATGATACACTGAATCAATTAATTTGCCAGGTTTACGGGATTTCTCATATTCATATAGTTGAAGTAGCTTATTGTCAACCTCGTCAGTTGCAACACTTTGAAGCTGCAGTGAAGTACAAATCAGAACCTTTGGAAAACCATAGGATTAAATGGAAAAAAATATCAAAGTGGACAAACCTGTTTGACCAATCTGTATATCAACTTGTCCAATGTGAACAGAACATATGACTGATTGCCAATTATAGCTCGACATTCATCCTCAAACTTAGCGTTATCAGCAGATCCATCAAGCAAATTGTATAGAGCAGTCATAAATCTTCACAATGACAAATAAAAGAACCAAAATCAATATGCATTTTTACATTTATAATTTCATTAGACAAGATGAAATGTGAAACCACCTAGCATAAGGATCTGTAGTACTATCCGTCGCAGTTCTCCACTTCATTTCAGCACCCACTGAATTTATTTTTGCCGATAAGATCCTTTCATAAAGAACCTAGTATATATAAAGAAAGAACAGCATTTAAAAGCACATTAATATTTTCTTTACAAAAAAAAAAAAAATACGATTGCAACCTCTCAAACACAGAGATATCATGCATTTCCTTACTTGATGAAGCCTAAATAGCACGTAGAAATCATCGTTTCCATAAAAGACCCGAGAATCTTTCCTTTCCCCATTAAGTAATCCTGATGGCACATGCTTAGCAAGAGGTTTCACTGACATAAGAAAGTGTTCTGATAATGGCAAGGACGTTCCATCTCCTCCAACATAGTGCACATCGGCTATCCCCTCAGCCTCACCTTCGCTCTCAGCCTTACCATCAATTTCATCACGTTCACCATCTTCCTCTTCTTCACGCTCTTCTCGAGAGCATTCATCACCTGCAGACTCACTGGCAGAGACATCTTCAGCAGCCCCAGAAGCATTTTCACTATCCTCATCATCAGCGTCGTTTTCTCCCCCAGCATCCTGGCAGCTAGCCTCTTCCACATTCCCTGATTGATATTGCCTACTTTCAACACCAAGCTTAGCTTTGGGCTTAGCCTGCACACCAGTATCTCCATAGACAACAAAGTTATCCTCCTCAAAATCACCATTGGGTGATAATTCACCCTCTTCCTTCTCAATTTTGGAGGGCCCAGCAGATTCTTCATGATAATTGTTTGTAATGCCTTCTGCCAACACTCCATTTGCAGAAGAAACTGGTTTTGCAGCATCACCACCCTGAAGCAGAAATATTGTATGGCAACATATTAGAGTAAAACAAAGTAGAGCCAAGAGTTGCTGCCAAACAAAACAACAGGAGATGTCTAGTCTACTCTAGCTGAGAGTAAAATTTCAAGGTTTCCAACACAGATTCAAACATGAGATGAACATCTAATATCAACTGAAGAACAGCAATTGTCGAAAAATAATGCAAGAACGTTACTGTTACTTTTTTTAAAATCCAACAGAATGGCCTCATACCTCTGATGAGGGTAGAACATCAACTTTAGCTTTGGCTTCACAATCATCGTTGGCAATATCATTGGGCCTGGATGGAGTTGCGCCAGACCCTTGAAAAGCAACAAGTACAGTGTAGGAGAAATTAAGAACCCACAAATAAAGGAAAACATTAGATAGCAATGACAGCATTAGCCAACCGAATCAAGAGACGGAAATTGATTATGCTAAATATCTTTTAAACTAACCTGATGTCATTTCTACACTGGCTCTTCCATGACTGTTTTCAGCTCCAATTGCAAGTGACATGTTGGAATTAACTACTCGTCCACCAGAAGCAACTTGAAGAACAAATGCAGAAATTTAATCATTGACATCTGTATTCTTCCGTTCTTTCATTAATTGAAGAGCAAATGTACAAATCTAAGCAATGATAAGTACCTTCTTTAGCTGAAGTTTCCCCATTAGTCAATGTAGTCCTGCAAATATTAGCTAGTTCAGTCAAAGCATTTTCGTCCTCATTGCTAGCAGATTTTGGTTGCTTAGAGTGAGTAATGTCAGCACCAGGGCTTCCATAACTATCTCCAATGCTTGATGCAGCCTTTTCAACATCTTCACCGCCATCAGTGTTGGGAGGCCTAGAAGGAAAACCCAACATTGGCTCCAAGAAAGAAGTCCAAAGCCTCATAACTTTGTTCAATTGTTCTTTGGTTGAGCAAACCTCTTCACATGAATATTGGATAAGTTTATAGAGGTCCTCGTGAATACTGATATCAGAATATTCAAATTCAAGATGTGGAATGATAGGTTGTCTGCTACCAGCAGCAACAGCCAGAAGAACATCATCCTCTTTCTGCTTACTCTCTTTTAACTCCTTGATTTCAAACACCAAAGCTGTGTAAAAAAGATTAAGCAATTAAATAGTTGAAGTCACAACTCACAAGAATGAAGAGAACAAATACATATGCAGATCCCTGTGCACATGAGTACTAGTGTGGCAAAGAGTTTTTCTACATGAAAGAACAAAAAATGAATTGAATCAAAAACTACATGGCACTAAAAGTATATCTACATGGAAGAAAAAAAAATGAATTGAACCAAAACTACGTGGCACATACTTTTCAGAGCATTATAAATTTACAAGCAATAATTAACCCCAAAACAGACCTGATTATTAAATGGACATCTACCTAACTAGTAAAAATTCAACAATTTACATTTAGCATACATCACAAAATTTTCACCATCTTTCATGTCTCATTTAAAGAAGTCATCACCAGTTGTAGATGAATATGAGTACACAATCACCTGGATCTAGATAAACTAAAATATATTGTCATGAGAACTAAAAGGAAACAGAATGCAATCAATTCAATTGACCTTTTTCTTTCAAGACTGTAATTCAACTTACATTTTGTGCTTAAGTTCTTTGAATCTTGTTGCTTGAAATAGAAGCTACGATGGTCAAGTGACTTGTAATGGTTTTTGGCATAAATGTCTGCCCACACTTTATTAAAATCTGAGCGACACTTCGTCCACTCCTCTTGTTTCTGCTTCAGGCGAGTTAATATGACAGGCAGAGCAAGAGGTGGATTCTTGCGCAAGATGTCCATCACATCAAGCCCATGGTCACCATATAAGCGTTCAATGCATCGTTGACTTAGAGCTGCATCAACAGCGTGTTAAAAGGACCAGTTATGCAAAAACAAATATCTGCTAAGCTCAGGCAGCAAAAATGAATATATAAATCTAAATATTTTATTAACACAAACCTGTAAAGTAATCTTCAATACGAATTGGAGTTTCTGTATTGATTTTATTTTCATTGATGTTGTTCAACAATTCCTCCACACGCTTAGAAGTGGAGCTTACAGACTCTAATAACATGTCCAGCTCGAACCTAATATCGTCAGGCAACAATTTCATTGCCACATACCAGTGAGTTCAACAAAGGTCGCAATAAACAAATCCCATCCTTGACTTAAACAGAAGTGTGACAGTTCCAAACAAAATGCAGGAACAGGGAATGTGTACTTTCACAAACATAAGTTGTACATTGATTGAATTACAAATTATGGAAAGTAGAACTGCTGGAAGAAACTTTTACCTATCATCTTCACATCTGAAAAGACTTTCTTCATACTGGTTTCTGCGCATATGTTTAAAAGAATAGTCTTCACTTCCTGAAGTCACAGATACCCAATAATCATTCAATACTTGGGCACCAAGCTCTGATCTCTGGCTTGCTGAAGGTATTGAATACTGCAGCAAGACAATCACCACCATGTTGTATAGCCAGACAAACACCAAAGGGTTACAAATTAAGACACACCAAATAACAATATCTACACAAGTAAAACGTATGAATATATTTCATACTTCATCTGGCAGAAGGCGATAACTGGGAGTACACCGTTCACAGCTAGAAAGATCAAGCTCTTGAATGGATTTTGCCATATGCTTCTCCCTGTATCTTTCCTTTTCTTTAGTTCCTTCCATTTCACGCTTATGCTCTTTCTCTTTGTCTTCTATCTTTGCTGATCTTGACATATGTCCATCAACACACAATGATCCTGCAATAAACAGGTTTGCGATTCCTATGTCAAAGGAAACTTTAAGATTTCATCTAGCCAATACTTTCTAAAGATAATTTTTAGGAAAATATTAAGATCGAAGAACAATAAAAAAATATATATCTATAATTTCTATGTCAAAGAAAATTAGGAAGGATAACTATAATTTTACATACTTTTACTCATAACACCAGCAAGAAATCCATCTGCAAGAAAGAATTCGGTAAGAAATATTTTATTGATAAAAACGACCAAACAACTTAAAGCATGGAGCTTTTCTGAGTTACCAATATTCTCACAACGCTCCACAAAATCATTAAACTCGTCCATAAGATCTGGATACTTTCCAAGCAAATCAGTCACCTGAAATGCAAAGACATTGGGTTAACAGACAGCCAAACTAGAGGTGACAGCATCTTGTTTTCAGCTTACAGAAATGAAGTTTTTGAAATAAATATATAGCTAGTTAAAATAGATGAAATTTCTGATATTCTTAAATAAATGTCTTGTCATTAAAAAAATAGTTTCTAAGTATTACCAACAAATTTAATTGAATATGGAACCAAGAGGATATAAAGCAGCACAATTATATATTAGAGTTACCTCAATATATAGACACAAAATGGCAAATTAAAAAAATAAGAAACGGGTTGTTCTGCATAGAATATGAAATGAAAAACTTGTAAATAAGCATCTTGATGGCAAATACATAAATAAAGAGGTGATTGACTAGTTAAGATGAACCTCTTGGTGAAAGAATTTGAAAATTGAACTAACTGGCCTATCGCACAAACAAAATAAGACTTGTTAGTACTTTTACCAAAATGAATTTTCTAACCAATAGTACGACTTCTACTGCATAGGTAAAAAGCAAATAGTAAAATGGGTATGTTAACTTGATACAACAAAAAACAGCATATTGTTAAGCATGACATGCAAATACCAGTAAAATAGCTAGAGAGAGAATGACACTAACCAGATTTTGTAAATCACCCCGTTTGATTATCCCATTGCTATAGATATTAAGGCATTTCAAAAATGCCTGGTAATCATCTGAGCTACATAACTTCTCCTTAACTTTTTCACAGAAAAGGAACCCTTGGTTGTACATGCCTGGCAAGAGATATCAGTAACCAAATAGTAAAGATTTGTATGACAAAAAATAAAAAACCATTGAGACCATGATCGCGGTAATGATACTAATAAGCTTAAATACATTAGTTCTACACTTTTGGTCCTTCAGCATGCATTGCAAATAGGCAATGCATTGAAACCAAATAGAACAAACAATTCCTGTTTGGAGACACATAATGTACATAGAATTCAATATGTATATCAAAAATCGTGGGGATTTGTAGGTGCACATGGAAATCAATTCGAGACATGTTATACCCTAGTGAGCCAATTATAATAGATCTATTCTTATGTTACCACTTACCATGCAAAAACAAACAGCTCATGTTTCATAATTAATCAAGCCGCAAAAATGTAGAAGAAAGTTGTTCAACTTAAGAATGGCCTCTCAAATAAGGCCTTAAATATTTAGATTACTGGTCTTTTTTGTCACAGATCTCTACTTGAGCGATGAATATACATTTTATGTTGAGGCTAAGGTAATCGCAACACATCATACATGACCAACAAAAGACAGTGCATGGATATGTAGTCAATGCATCAAACCAATAAAATCAGAAGCACAGTTCTAACTAATCAACACTTGAGATCATCAAATTAGAACAAAGCCAAAGGTTGCTGTTCACAGTGAATGGGAGAGATACATAATGCCTCAAAGCAAACGCTAAATGCACAAAACAAATGCTATTTCTAAGTAAGGCAACCCTCAGCATTAATGACTTACCCTTCAAGGTATCTTTGTCATCATAAGAACCAAAGTTAGAATTCACTCCAAACCCTTCACCCTTCCTTGCAGATTTCTTTTTATCAGAAAATCGCTGCAAGTTGAACTCCCTATTGTTATCGTGATCAGTTTCCCTATCATCCTGCTCACAATTTCTCCTATCCCTAATCTCCTTTTCGGCACGCTTCCTCAGCTCCTTGTGCACTTTCGTTACTGCTTTATCGTCATCCAGTTCAGGACGATCAACACTAGGATCACGGTCAGCATGAGTATTAATGATCCTATCTCGCCGGCGTTGCTGAAATAATGAAGTTCATTTGCTCAATAAAAATATATAAGAGAACATAGGATGTAGAAGGAACAAAATGATAAATCCAGTTACCTTTTCCATATGCATTTGTCGCAATGTGGGAGTAGGAAAACTAAGCTCATTGTAACGTTGGACTGAATTTCGGCAGTATGGGACATGTGTTGAAGGCGTAGCTGAATTATCAGGTAAAAACCTAGTAAACTCATCCAGCAGATCTGGATGATCTTTAAAAAGTTCAGAGACCTGCATGATAAAATAAAACCACTAAGATACTCAAAGGCATACAAGATAATAAAAGAAAAAGTGTAATAAATCAATAACTGATTCATCAAATAGAAAAATCAAACACAAAATGCACATTCACCTCATGGTAGACCTCATCTATGTCCTTGTGCTCCTTTCGGTACATATTCAAAATGTCTAGGAATGATTTGTAAACACGATCGTCATTTACAAAACGTTTCTGGAGGAACAAAATCGATCATTTAAAACATTAGAAAACAACCGGCACGTGCAAAATTCAACATTGCATAATATTTTCACCTTAATCTTGTTTACGAAACTGATAGCTTCTCGAAATTCAACTGTTTTCTTTGGTTGGGGAGTCTCGTCCTCATCAAGGGTTATCTCATATCCCTTAGGCAAGAAGGTGTTAAAACCAAATATTAAGTTGTTATGCCCTTTGAACAACTCCTTCACTCTCGCTATAACACCAGCAGTGTCAGTCCTGCAAGGGACAATATACTGAAATGAATCATTCAATGTTTAAATGCAACATGTCATTCATCACAGCAAAAAATGGGATAAGCATGAGGAGTTAACCTTTGAGCCTTGAAATCTTTCATGACCTCAAGAAATGTGTCATATTTTTCCTTTTGGTCTTGGAACATATCCTTCACTTCCTTGAGGTAGGTTAAGGCATCATTTGTTGTCAGTTTCTGAGAGGCGGGACCACCACCAGCAGTGCCACCACCACCTCCGGCTGGAATTTGGGGTTGCCCATAGCTATCACACCCATAAAATTACTTATAATTAATTAAAATTAGACATACCCAAATAACTATTTTCAATGGATAGTAAACGCTGCAGCAATTTTTTTTTATTTACATACTTTTTTTTCAAGGTACAGATGTTACATACATCTTAGAAGTTCAGCTGAGAAGGAGTTTTTCAGCAAAATAACTTTTTTTTTTCAAGGTTTCAAGCTCCACTGTTTTAAAAGGTCATCTACATGAAAATTTTCGATAGTCAACCTAAATGGAGCCTAATTCATGTTAGATTAGGAGGACACGAACCCTACAATTGGAGAATGGGACCAAGGGTTAGCCTAAACACAAGATACAATTACCAATTTTTCAGAGCTTCACAAAATCAACTTTCACCAAAAATCAAACATTTCAGCAACTTTTCAGTCAATCAAGGAACAAAACCCACACGAACGTAAAAAAACAACCGATTAAAACACCTAATTAGACAAAAACAAATCTAAAACGCAGCTATCAACATCAAGGAGCCATCCTCGCACCCATTTCCAAGAAAAAAAGCACAAATTTCCCACACAAAACACACTCCAACAACATTCAATACACAATTGGCCCAACAAAAGAGTCCTACACAAATCAAGAGACATAAAAATAATAAAAACTCACGATTCAGCGCGCGAGGAAGCAAATGGCCGTTTAAATTGAGAGCCAGCGTAGACGTCGTCCCTTATTCTCTTCATCGCTGCGAAAACAAAAACCATCATGCATCAGCAAAAGAAAACACAGAAATTGCAGAAACCAGCAAAACCCCATCTGAGAAAAACTCACTGCGAGGTGGGTCAAGAATTGTACGGAAACAGAGAAACCATGCGATGAAGAGAGAGTGAGCAGAGCAGATCTCAGGCGAGAGAGGAGCAGTGATCGGCTGCAATGCAAAAATGAGGGAATAGTTCGCAAGTATTTTTGAGTTCTTGTTTTGTTTTCGGGTTTGAAAGAGAGAATTAGAAACTCTGTGTGCGTAAACGAGATTATATTTATATGCGAAATATAAAAGGGGAAATAAGAGAGAAATGAAATTCGTAAATATGTCCAACGAAAAGGTGGCTTGTATATGTATTGGGGTTTTATGTTATCACTTGCTATATTTAGAACGTTTTATTTTGGGGACTGTTTGTTATTGGGCTCATGTCAGGCCCGTCTTTCTCAGACGTGTTTGTTTTGGGAGTGTTTGTTATTGGGCCCATTTCAGGCCCGTCTTTCTGAGATGTGTGTCCATTTCACCCACGCGGGCCGTGTTTTCAATCAACAATATTTCGGGTTACAGAGAATTCGGTTTAATGAAATTTGACCTGAGTGTGACTTGAAAGGGTTTTAGTTTCCTCTAGACATCGAGGTTGTGAGTCGTGTCTGGTTTCATTTACAAGTATAAAATGTGTAAATTCGTCCAATCTAGTAATCTGAACTCGAGCCCGTCTTTCTGAGTAAGCCCACACTTTTCTTTTTGAAATGAGCCCGCATACTTCAATAGCAAGTATTTGCGGGAGATTTTGCAGCCTCTCATCCGGTTCGGGTTTGAGCGGATTCGGGTCGATGAAGTTTAACCTGAATTCTATCCGAAAGGGTTATAAATTCGTCTAGACTTTGGGGTTGTGGAACGTGTTGGGTTTCATTTTATAAGTATAAAATATGTAAATTCGTGTGAATTTGTCTAATCTGACTCAAATATTCACAAAATAAATTTGACCCGACCTAAAATGGTCCAGATCGGATTTCACGTGTCATCAATTCAAGTCCAAATTGTCGGCCGTGCCAAACAACTCATTGTGGGTGTTCATCGGAGCTGAGAATTCAGGTGTGAAGTCAAATTTTTATGTGCATTTGTTTAAGATGTCTAATCTAGTAATCTGAACTCGAGCTACAAGGGAGCAGTTTCATATCAGACTTCAATTTTTTCACAGTATGTTGGTCGAGTTCACCTAAAACTAAATGATGTATATTACGCGTGACTCAAATAGCAAAATGTGGTTCGGATTTCAGAATCAAATTGTTAACTCTCAAATTCTCGCAGTTAGACGACAACCTCCCAGATGTTTACTAACTTTGTCTTGATGTGTCCCAAATGTCTAAAGTCTCACAATTTTCACAATGTCATAAACTATAAATTTATTTTTCACTAAATCAAATAATGTAAATGCTTAAAAACAAATCAAATGAAATATCAATCGGCAATCTAATTGATCGCGCCGAATAATTGTAGGTGGCGACATGAGAAATTTTCTGGAGGTTAACTAGTGAATTATAGGCTCCATCCGAGCCTTTAGCTAGCAAAGATGAGTGTGTCCCTTTCTCAATTACTCTTCCTTTATCCAACACAACAATTACATCACAACTTTGAATGGTACTTAACCTATGAGCCACAACAATGCTTGTCCTCCTCACCATTACGCGTTCCATTGCTTCATGTACCACGTTCTCCGACTCGCTGTCAAGGGCGCTTGTTGCTTCATCTAATAACAACAGGGCGGGATTTTTCAATGTGGCTCGGGCTATTGCAATGCGTTGTTTTTGGCCTCCGAAGAGTTGCACTCGTCTATCTCCGCACAATGTGTTGTACCCGTCCTTCAACGAAGATATGAAATCATGAGCATTCGCTACTTGCGCTGCTTTCATAATTTCTGTTTCGTTACTTTCATTCGATTCTCCGTATGCAATATTCTCTTTGATAGTCCCAGTAAATAGAGCTGACTCTTGGCTTACGAGTGCAATGTGTCTCCTTAACGATTTAAGGTGGTAGGATCTTATGTCGCGACCTTCTATTTTCACTATTCCCTTGATCAGATCGTAGAATCTCTCTATCAAATCAATGATGGTTGATTTACCAGACCCGCTTTCCCCCACAAATGCCATTGATTTCCCTTGTTCAATGGCGATTGAGAAGTCTTTGAAAATGGTCGCATTAGGCCTAGACGGATAGGCAAATTCAATATCACAAAACTCTATATTTCCCGATATCTTCTCGGGCTGATGACCCTCTAAATTGTCAGGCTCTATGCGCGTGAGACGGTCCAATATAGCGAAAACTGAACTCACAGTATCGGACCCCTTGACAAGATCACTGGTCATGGTCGCAGCATCAGCAATGACTCGACTCATACCAAACAAGACCAAGAAGGTCTGAAAGAACTCCTTCCCCGTGACTTCACCTTTGGAAATGAGCAACCCGCCATACCAATAATCCAAAGCCCAAGTCAAAGACATTAGGCTCTGTGATGTGCCAAGCACGAGACCAGCAAACCAAGATTGACGAACATTTTCCCCGCGCGGGACTTCTTGAGCTTTGTCGAGCATTTTGAGA
>JAYMTF010000125.1:0-51351 GCA_036897485.1 Pelargonium nanum
ACTATCAAGTTACAAAAACTTATTATAATACATCAAATCTCACGAAAAAAATTAAACGATTTTTTTTCGGATGATCTTTAATAAAAGATGTACAAAACATTAATATTTGTAATGTAATCATTAGAATATTAAAATTTCTCCATTTTGTACCCTAAACATTTTCATTAATAATATCAAATACATGTGAAAATACATGGAAAAAGAAGCTTGGATTGATCTAATGATATGTTATAATGAATTGCAGGTTTGATCTTAAGCTTCACACGGCGGGAATCATCGCAGCAACCTTCGGTATGGCCAATCTACTAGCTCGTCCCTTCGGAGGATACGCCTCTGACATGTCGGCCCGGATGTTCGGAATGAGAGGAAGGTTGTGGACACTGTGGATACTCCAAACCCTAGGAGGAGTGTTCTGCATCTGGCTCGGCCGAGCCAACTCACTTCCTATTGCAGTCTTGGCCATGATTCTGTTCTCAGTCGGAGCACAAGCTGCTTGCGGTGCCACTTTTGGCATCATCCCCTTCGTTTCTAGACGTTCCTTGGGCATAATATCGGGTCTCACCGGCGCCGGAGGAAACTTCGGGTCCGGGTTGACCCAACTAATCTTCTTCTCAACGACAAGATTCTCAACAGCCGCGGGTCTGTCGTGGATGGGGGTGATGATCGTGGCGTGTACACTTCCGGTGACTCTGGTGCATTTTCCGCAATGGGGTGGCATGTTCTGTCCGGCGACCAAAGATGTGGTGAAATCAACGGAAGAGTTTTATTACGGATCGGAGTGGAACGAGGAGGAGAAGCAGAAGGGTCTGCACCAGCAGAGCCTCAAGTTCGCCGAGAACAGCCGGTCGGAGCGCGGCAAGCGGGTCGCCTCCGCAGCAACACCGCCTCATGTGTAAGGCAGCGAGTCACGACTCAGTTCGGTCCAAGCATACGCAAATAATGAGAAGAAAATATATATCAAACCGCAATTGTTTTCGTTAACCTTTTCTCTCTTCTTGAATCTTAAATTCTTGATTACTTTTTTTTTTCTCTTCTTGAATCTTAGATTCTTGATGACTTTTTTTTTTCTTTTGATATTGGTATAGTGATATGTGAAATTTTAAAACTAAATGATCAGACTGTTTATTTTAAGTTTTACAGATATATTATATGCTGCTCCAAGTTCCAACAAATGAAAGCATTATAGGTCTTAACTTTCTGTTTAAACTCAATTTAATTAGACTGTATTTGCACACAAACCACAAATGTGTACACAAATCACTAATGAGGCAATCTTAATACCTAATTTAGGCTTCTACCAGCCAGGTAATATTCAAAGACATCACTCGTTTAAAAATAGAAAATACATGTGTGTATCAGATCACGTCATGAAAATGACTTTTTTTTAAGGAAATATATATTATTTCTGAAACAATAAATACAATAAAGAGAATATAACTACGTTGACATTTCAAACTAGTTAAAAACAAGGAGTGTGTGTACATATATGTCATGAAAATGATGACTTACTGGCCACTATTAGACATGTATTATTGCTTAAGTGGTAAAGTATTATCATTCTTAAACTAGAATTAGTACGTTTGACGTTTCCAATAATGTCACTTGTTAGAAATATATATAGGACATAATTAAATACATGTGTTTATATCATCAAATGTCATGACAATGATCAATGGATCACTTACCCAACCGTAGAAAAAAGATTGAATATGCCTTCATTCTGTTTCAATTAAAAAATAGAGGGACAATGGATCCAATAGAGAAGTTAATTAGAGGAAGGTCTACTCAAATAACGAGTTGCGGAACAAATCGGTATGTGAAACGGAAAACATTACGTAGAACCTTTTGAGTTTGGAACACTAAGAATAGGATCTTTTGAAATTCTCAATAGGAAACGAAAGTGTCTATTCGAAATATGAAATATCCATGTAATAAATCATGTATATAAAAAATCATCTTTATGAAGAATAAAACTATTAGCATAAAACATTTAGCAATAATGTAATTAATTGAACAATTTGAAATCTGAAACACAATATCTACTAGGTGATGAGAAGGTGAACTTGATTGAAACAATGATAGTTTTTTGCAATACATTTTCAAGAAAAAACAAATATTTCATTGTTTGATTCGTTGGTGTTACCGTTCTAAAACATATGCTCCGAAACGGAGATTGCTATCATAGTAGCGACTTCTGGTATCATGGTACCCGATAAGCACTATTCACCTCCATAATTTAATTGGTTCTCGGTACAAATTCACAACTAGTCTAGAAAAATATGTTTCTCTAAAACTTCTTGAATATTATTACAACATTTGCATAGCACTCCCACTTCGGTAACATTTTCACTCCCGCTAATATCTATGTGCACTTACCAACTACGAGCATTTGAACTTTTCCATAAGATAATGAACATTTCCTGTCCAAGAACATCAATCCTAGTTTCTCAGTTTTAACAAACCAATTCAATGGTCGTATCATGTTCACAATCATGCATGTTCTAAATTTGATACATATAGAACAAGTAATTTGCAGAACTTTTATAAGAATAACAAAACAAAACAAATTATTCTGTTCCATATATTAATCTCTTGAGCAAACATAATTAAACTACTGATACATGTCATGCGTACCAACTTCCAGTTGAATGTTTACTCTGTTCCCTGTTTTGGTATATGACTCTTAAGCCTACTCAGAAGCCATAACACAAAACTTCACCTCCAAATTCTCTGCAAAATTCATATTACAGACCTCTGCACTAAAAGACTTTTAAAGAACTTTTATACGAGAACACGCAACAACAAAGAGAAATAGACTTAAAAATTTAAACTTATACGTATAGCATAACATTTCTATCAAACAATTATTCCAATTGACCATTCATGAATGATTTTGCAGCGTTTAGTTGGTTTCTATGCATAGTATAGTCAGAACTGATCAATAATTAAGATTTAAGATCCACTACCTATGTCCAAGTGCAACTTGTAATGTGAAAACTATATATCAAGCAGCAGAAAACAGATAATATTATACTCATAGCTTATCAAAGCAAAACTCATAGGAACTTGTGACTAATCAAAGACAAATATGTAAGCAACCTCATGATGATGGTGCAATTACCTGGTCAACTGAGCTACAACTACCACCACGTACCAGCTGCATAATTGGTGATTAAAGCTGTTCTTATTTAAGTCGTACGGTCAAGTTTAGTTTGTGAAGATACTCGAGTTGACCTGCTAAACTGATCCTTTGGACATCCCATGAGGCTCTTCTAGTTGGTGCCTGGGGGAGGTGTGAAGGGTTTCTTAATCTTTGTTAATTCATATCTGATATGTCCCCAAAATATCACAACAGTTGGGTGTCTCCAGTTGCTCCTTCAGGAGTTTACCGTTTCAACGCCCAACTCTATTAATATCCACACCACTTCAACCCTCTTACACAACACAACTCCAAACCCGCAGCCTTCTCTTTTCTCTACTGCTCTTAACTGAAGAGAAAGAAAGATGGCTGGTGTTCAAGGTTCTCCTGGAAGCTCCATGCATGGAGTCACTGGCAGAGAACAAACCTTTGCCATGTCAGTGGGTTCCCCAATGGTCCCAACTGATCCAACTGCAAAATTTGACCTGCCTGTTGATTCAGAGCACAAGGCAAAAGTGTTCAAGCTTTTCTCTTTTGCTAATCCTCACATGAGAACTTTCCATCTCTCTTGGATTTCCTTCTTCACTTGCTTTGTCTCCACATTTGCTGCGGCTCCCCTTGTCCCCATCATCCGTGACAACCTCAACCTCACCAAGGGAGACATTGGAAATGCTGGAGTTGCTTCTGTTTCAGGAAGTATATTCTCTAGGCTTGTAATGGGTGCAGTTTGTGACCTGTTGGGGCCACGATACGGCTGTGCATTTCTTATCATGCTTTCAGCTCCTACCGTGTTTTGCATGTCATTTGTGTCCGATGCTGGAGGATACATAGCTGTCCGGTTCATGATAGGATTCTCCCTCTCAACATTTGTGTCGTGCCAGTACTGGATGAGCACCATGTTTAACAGCAAGATTATTGGGCTCGCCAACGGTACTGCAGCTGGGTGGGGTAACATGGGAGGAGGAGCCACTCAGCTCATCATGCCTTTGGTGTACGAGCTGATTCGGAAAGTTGGTGCCACTCCTTTCACTGCCTGGAGAATCGCCTTCTTCATCCCTGGATGGCTTCACATCATAATGGGGGTCTTGGTCTTAGCTCTAGGCCAAGACTTGCCTGATGGGAATCTCAGTGCCCTCCAGAAGAAGGGTGAAGTTGCTAAAGACAAGTTTTCCAAGGTCAGTAGTTTCCTTCCTCGGATCATTCTCTCTCAGCTCCAATGAATTTTATAAGGATCAAATATGCTAATTCTATTATTTTTTGCAGGTGCTATGGTATGCCATCACAAACTACAGAACATGGATTTTTGTCCTCCTTTATGGGTACTCCATGGGTGTTGAATTGTCCACTGATAATGTTGTTGCTGAATATTTCTTCGACAGGTAATGAGTCTTCTCATCAAGCCGAAGATAATCATAACTGAATATAACAATACATTTCACTGACCATAAGATACAATTAATTGTGCAACAGGTTTGATCTTAAGCTGCATACTGCTGGAATTATAGCTGCTACCTTTGGGATGGCCAATCTTATTGCTCGCCCCTTCGGAGGATATGCTTCTGATGTAGCAGGGCGGGTGTTTGGCATGAGAGGCAGGCTATGGACCCTCTGGATCCTCCAAACCTTAGGAGGAGTCTTCTGCATCTGGCTTGGTCGTGCTGATACTCTTCCCGTAGCAATTTTGGCTATGATTCTCTTTTCTGTTGGAGCTCAAGCTGCATGTGGAGCTACTTTTGGCATTATTCCTTTCATTTCTAGAAGATCTTTGGGTATAATATCAGGCCTCACTGGTGCAGGTGGAAACTTCGGGTCAGGATTGACCCAATTAATCTTCTTCTCAACCACAAGATTCTCTACGGCATCAGGTCTCTCATTGATGGGAGTCATGATTGTGGCTTGTACTCTTCCTGTGACTCTGGTGCATTTCCCACAATGGGGAAGCATGTTCCTTCCACCAACCAAAGATATTGAAAAATCTACTGAAGAATTCTATTATGAATCTGAGTGGAACGAGGAAGAGAAGAAGAAGGGGTTGCACCAGAAGAGTCTCAAATTTGCTGAGAACAGCCGGTCAGAGCGTGGCAAGCGGGTTGGCTCTGCTCCAACTCCACCAAATTCAACACCAGCTCATGTCTAGCACCAAAGAAAAATCAATATCATGATGCCATTTCAATCTAGATATGCGAAAAGCTATGTTGTACTCGTCTTAAGTATTTTACTAAGGTCAATGTTTTTCACCCTTTAATTTTAGTAGTTGAAATGTGATTTAACATTTGAGATAAGACTATGGATCATTCCTCCACATTCCGTGGAAAAGAGAATACAGCCTCAGGTCTAATAAGAACACAAGTGTGTTTTATAATGTGTTTTGAACATTTCACAACCATGTATATCAAACCATCTTCCTGGAGCTACAGTTATGGAAAAAAAAACACCTTGAATCTACACAATGAAGGATTAAAAGGAAATTATAACGGGAAGGTGGTATATCTAATGTAAGCCATACAAAAAATAACTACACATTCTATAGTATATGACTTTTATCACAGAAGAGTGCAGAATTCTATTAACCTTGAAATGGTGACTATGAAACTTGTTCATGTAGTTCTGAAAAAAGAAAGGTACAACTAGAAGAAAAAGATACATGTATACTCATAACTCATCAATTAAAGTATAAAACAGCTGAAAATGTACCATGCAATATATCAAGTAGCTTAGTTCCTTGCTGTCATTCTTGCCCTCTCAGCACTTTCATCTGAAAGTTTCTCAAGCATAAATTCTTCTCCTTTGCATTCTGGACATATACCAGAGCCTCCACAGTCATCACATATTTTCAAGAGAATCTGCATTTGTTAAATCTATCAATCAGATAGATAAATAAGGCTTAGTAAAGAGCAGTAGATGAAACGTGCCAATGAAACTAGATGCAAGGTTGAAGTTTGGAAATCAATTGGCATACCTTTATTATTCTCTCTTCATGTTTATTAACAAGCTTTTCTTGCTAGAAATGAAAATCACCGGATAATATATAGCATTAGAATTTAGGGTGCCTTATATGATTTCGATTGTAACTATTAAAATCATAAATGACAAACTCCTTCCCAAAAAAGTACAAGGACTTCAAACATGCTCTTCCTCAAATTTAAGAGAAAATGACAAGACAAGCCAAACCCATCATAGTCAGCCCTTTCTTATACTTATATGTGTAGCCAACTGTCATCCTCAATTCCAGAACCACGAAAGAGGGCTCACCAGTTCTGATGAGCTAGGCAGATTTTCACTAAGTCTTATTTCAGGGTTGTGGCAAATGATATTTTCATTCGTCGCAGAACATAATCTTTTTCAATCTAGATAAAATGATCATATTTTATAAATACCAAATGAGAGCTCAAAAGAGAATGACCCCTCAATTTAGATATTTGCAATCACCAAGTTTTCAAGAATCCTATAGGAAACTTACTAGTAAGTGAACGAATCCTAAGAAAAATGGATCAATCTAGAAGTACATTATGAAGAAAACACTAACTAGTTATGAAACGTAATTCTGTTCTTCTAAAAAAAGAAAGACAAGATCTCTTACATAAATTGTATGGAGTAAAGCTTTAAGTTGTTGTAACTTGTAAATCAAACACGGACCTCAGGTGGGTTGGGAGGGCTTGGTTCTCTCCACAAGAAGGGTTGCTGCTGCACCAACCACTTTGGAAACAATTGCTACAGAAGCACCCGTTTCTGGTTGAGCAGAGGATCTTCTTCCTAGTTCTTGTCGTTTTATATGCAATGAAGAATAAATACAAACTTTATGCTTGGAGTCTCAAATTGCTTCAAAGAATCAAAAGTAAGATCAGCTTCAACTACCATCAATTCAACTACGTTGTGTTTCTAGTTTCTACCCCCTAGTAATTGAAGAAAGAGTTTTATTTCAATGTCATGTTACTGGCTTATTCTTTAAGTGACCAGCGCAATTGTGATAATCCAGACATCATTTCGACTACTCACATTCAGAAATCAAAACTTACAGCTACCATAATGTTAAGTTAGAAAACAAAAATTTAAGCCAGATCTCAAATTTTTTTATTATTCCACAACTGAAGAAACACCACCAAAAGTTCAACAGGGCCAGTTACAGTTCTCAATATGTCCATAGAGCTTGATAAGAATCAAAATAAGAGTTTGTGTGTAATTGGAGAGCTAATAATTCTCCCAATAGAGTTATCCCTAAAATGATTTCCACCCAAATCATGAACTTGACCATCTTCACTCTGACCTCTTCCCCTTCCGTACCATCCCTCTTTTTTCAACCTCATAAAAATTAAGCTTTGTAACCAATTTTAATGCTAAAAATCCTCCAAAATTTAATCAACAAACCCAGCTTTTTAAGAACCTGAAGAATATTAGATGAAAACTATTGCTTTTTCATCCAAACATTAAATAATCCGTAGAACCCTACTTCTTAGGGTTCGTCCACAACACCCACAACAACTATGATAAATTTCAGAGGCTGAATCAAAAAACCAATTTATCTTTGAATTGAAGGAGACCATAAAATCAGAAACCCTCCTCCATAAAGATAGATTAAAGGTGTTCAGTAAATGGGTAATGGTAGTTTCAACAAAAGGAACCAACTTTAAATAGATTACTGAAAATGCATAAAACGTTGATGAACAACCCTCCATTAAGGAGCCTTCAATGAGTAATGACCCATTTGAAGGGGCCATTGTTCATAGATAGCTAAGCTATAGCTTTCTCAGTTGTTATCACAACCATATTATTGCATTCATATTCATAAATCAACTACCATCACTAAATTTCAATGGTCACTGCAATTAAGTAGCCATAAGTTCAGCAAAAATTTGGAAGAGAAATGATTAGCAGTATAAAGATACACAACAGCTCTGTAAAAAAAAAAAAAAAATATACAGCAAATAATTACTGTATTAAATATGGGAGAGAAGGAGAGAGAGTTTTTGTAACATATAGTACTAGTGGAAGTAGGAGAGGTTGCAATGTTAGCTCCATTTTGAATGAGTGGAGCATTGAGCCTTCTCTTGTGTTTGATGTGCAATAAACACTTGCCACAGCCGCTCATCTTCCATTTTAAAGTTGGCGGATTGGTTGTTGTGTATGCTACAAACTAGAACAGGCAACTCGTACCCGAACATGCGAGCACTCGAAATTCAATCAGATCAACTTTTAAATTGAATCAGGATGAAATTTGCATTGTAATAGTTTGAATTAGGTCGGACAAACTCATACAAATTCGTTCATACTATGCTTAGAAGGTGTAAAATCTTCAATAGTAGAATAGAAAATGTGAACAAATGTAAAAGGGAAAAAAAGTATTAATCATTACTGATCATAAATTTGATATGGGTGCAGCCATGAATCAAGAAATGAAGAGCCACCTCCACGAGCCACAATCTGCATCCACACCTTAAATGCATTACTATTTTTTTGCAAAAAGTACACTCTATTCAATTTGAATCTTCAATATGATCTTATTATATTTTACAATTTACATCTCATACTAATAATTGTATCAGTTGGAGTTAGTTGGAAGAAAATCAAGAGTGACAGATCGGACTATTTAATGTGCCACTTGTCAGGCAGGGAAGCTGGCCGTTTCCAGCGTGGCCCAATCAGGAAACTCCACGTGGCAGAGACAAAAGGACCTTAGTACAGGATATTGGTAGACACGTTTGTGAATCCAGAACAATAGTATAATTGGGGTGCCATATATATGAGGTTTTAAGTGCAAGTCACGAGAGGGCTGGTTTTCAAATTCACCAACATAACTTTCAATATCACTTCTATTGCTATTACCTATTTCTAGTAGTAAATTGGCTGGATGGTTTTAATGGTACAATGTGCAATTACTATGGTTTTAATGCAACTTCAATACAATCTAGGTGTAGAGAAATATAGGATAAATAGTTTTTGCCCAACTCCAAACCACCCCTTTGATGACATTGATGAATATAGATGTAGCCATTGCAATAGCTAAAAATTGAATTTCGTCGGCCAAATACAAATTTAATCCATGACTATTATGCAAATGTGACCCACCATAACGAGTTGCAATCAGAGCTGGTTTCGGTCCAAGTCATCTGACAGCGTTTATGTAGCCTTTCTATATGTTCTTCGACCCGCTTGCAGTTGGATATGCATGCAGCAGCTTACGTGTAGAAGGAAAATAGACACACTCCATTTAAAACACATTGTTTATCTCGAAAGAAACTCGTTTGCGTTTCTGTGTAGTCTATTATGCAAATTTAACATGGTATCAAAACAAGTTTAAGTCATGACTTTATTTCGAAAGAAACTCGCTTACATTGTCTCCCGTGTGATCTCCGGTTCGAGTGCAATGCAAATGCAATAACATAACATCACGGGCCATATTATACATGGGTTGATGCATGCACCAACTTTAGCCAATGTCTCAATACTCTCACCAATAACAATAGCAGCAGCAGCAACAACATATTATTTATGAGCTGTAATGTAAACTGATAAATAATATCTAACCTTTTCTCCACCCACTCACGAGTCCATTTAATTTCAAGCTTCCCTCCATAAATTGAACCCCTTTATAAGCCCTCAACACCCGCATAACTTTCTTCACACATTTCAAATACACATTTTGTTCCCAAACTCATAGACACAAAATGTCTACTGTTTTCTATTTCCTCCTCATGATCATCTTGTTTTTGTGTGCTCCATTTACAAGCATGGCAATTCGAGACCTCCCGTCCAGCGCTCCAAGCACAATTAAGCCTTTGGTTCCGGCGCCCGGAGGTTATGTGACCATGGAGCCACAGTTGAATCATAAGTTACCAGTTTTTCGTGTGAAGGAGATCAAAAATTGCATGCCCAAAGGGTACAGCCGCTCTTCAGCTCCCAGCCGCTACGTTAATTATGATACACTTGGCTCAGGCTGCGCTCCGGCGCATCCCAAGGATCCTTGAACACTCTGATTCATACATGGTACTGTTGTTTATGTGTTATGTACATGGTTTTTCATGTGAGGTTTGTGCCTTGTTGTGAGATGAGAGAACATATTTATTTATGTATGTGAGGTTTTTTTTCTTCTTCTATTTATTATATATAAAATATGATGCTCATTGCTTAAGCTTATTTTTTTACTTGAGGATCCTTGGAATGCATATCAAATGTCAAGAATTTGGTTATTCAAACTATTGGGTTTGACACAAATAATATGTTTGTGATCATTTATATCTATTTTTGTATGATTATTTTGTGACACTAAGATTTGGCTTACTACCAATCTTCCATTATATCAATTTGCTTATAAAAATGTGAGAACTCATCCAATATGTGAAAAATGTTAACCGCCAAAACATGTTATTTTTGGCGTCAACGACGGAGTTAAGATTTTGGAGGAGGGAAGCCTCTATCAGTGACTCAAGACACATTTGGTTAGATTTTACAATTCCGTTTTGAGGTTTTGAAATTGTGACATACGTTGGTGTCTACTATAACCGCCCCTAAGCTCCTAGGCTCGTTGGCATACTCATTCAAGTTGAATTGCAATGCAATAAAAAATAGGTTTTGTAATTTGAATAACCAATACGCAACTTCTTCCAATAAATGCTACCTTGCAAAAGTAGTGGGCCTGAGAACCACCAAATTTGGGCACTCCAAAAGAATCATGTGATATCAAACAAAGCCTTACATTAATTTATTGCACACGTCCGTCCTGAAGCAACACAAACACATCCATTTCTCTTCCTCTGCATTTATGTTCCTTTATGCACCGTGCAATTAGTTTTGCACAGTTCATAACATCTTGAACGCGACACAACAATCCACACTAAATATGCACCTAGTTTATTCAAATGTTGGCTTCAACATCAACAGAGCGGCAAAAACAAACCAATTTCGAACAACATCGCCAAGCTACTCAAGACTCGCCTCAAAAACAAAAACAAAAAAATACTAAACTCAAGACATATGAAGGCAAATATATCCACCAATTCAAGTTCTAAATACAAGATAAATATTAATAATTCTGTCCAAATGGAATCCAAATGTTAACTAACAGCTTCTCAAGACAACCAAGAATGAAGCAGAGGAGCATATTAGCTATAACATCAATTGACTGTCTGGACTGGAGAGCCCCAACAAGTGCATACGTTGCAGTAAAAAGAAAAGTCACTGAAATCAAGTTTTACAATGAAATCTAACTATACAAATCATCTTCGTCAGCTGCAGGAGCAGTACTAAATGGATCGGACCTAGAGGTCGCCCCAGAGCCAGACTCGGAAAACTTGAATTCACTTCCAAACCCCCTAGACTGCTGCAGAGTTTGAGCAAAGGCCTGGTATTTGCGGATATCTGCATCACTTACACTCCTGCGAGCATACTTCATTGACTCCTCAAAGTGAGCAGCTGTAATTTCTGCTACTTCATCCTCCAGATCCTCGTCCATAGCCTCTGGATTCTCACTTCTCTTCCTCTCCTTCTCTATGTCCTGTAACATAGACACAAAACAAAAATGAGGCTCTGCAGCTTGCACAACTTCGTAATGAAATTGAATATTATTCAAGCAAACAAAGGGGTATTTATCAAGCAAAGTTGAGGGGGTTGGGCTCCAGAATTCAAACATGATAAACCAACAATGTCTACAAACAGGAGCAGAAACTTGCCACTTGTGGACTGATTAGTTACGGCAAAACTAGAACATTTGGACTTCCAATTGAATTGGAGTATACAAGTACTGTAGATTACACAAGATCTCAAACCTTGTACCACGTATCAATCAACAGCAACAGCAACAACAACAAAATAAATAAATTGAGGACCAAAACACACACTCAAAGGTAGCTTTGGGGTAACAAAAAGAATGAGGCTTGTATGAATCATCAAATATTTAAATGCAAAATAAAATTTAAAACAACAAGTGATGAAGCATACCTTCTCTATGTTTTCTCTTATGGCATACTTGCATGCACGCTGGCATATCTCTGTTATATCAGCTCCACTGAAGCCCTGTGACCACTTGGCAAGTACTCTCAAGTCCACAGCCTTTGATATAGGTGATTTCCTTAAGCATGCCTTGAAGATTTGGTAACGTGATTCTTCATCTGGAAGAGGAATGTATATCAATTGGTCCAGACGGCCAGGACGCAAAAGTGCTGGATCAATGATGTCAGGTCTGTTGGTGGCACCAATAATAAAAACGGTTTTCTTGGCTGACATTCCATCCATTTCAGTAAGAAGTTGGTTCAAAACACGATCAGCAGCACCTCCTGCATCCCCAGAACTGCTTCCTCTCTGCACAGTAAAAAAGAGGGTTACATGATTTGAGGCAATAAAAAATGAAATGGTAAAACAAGCAGAACAGGATGAAGTTCACAATAAAAGAAAGCTGATGATCTCTTTCAACACAACATTCAAATTAAAGCTAATTTTTTAACTGCTCATAAATTATAAGCTGAAATATAAAACCTTGAATGCAATGAAGAAACTACCTGAGTAGCAATGGAGTCAAGTTCATCAAAGAAAAGGACACATGGTGCAGACTGACGGGCCTTGTCAAAAATTTCTCTAACATTGGCTTCACTTTCACCAAACCACATTGTTAGCAATTCAGGACCTTTGATGCTGATGAAATTTGCTTGGCATTCATTTGCAATTGCCTTGGCCAAAAGCGTTTTCCCACATCCTGGAGGTCCATAGAAAAGGACCCCTTTTGAAGGGGACATGCCAAATTTCTCAAACTTCTCTGGGTGCTCCACAGGATATTGAACAGTCTGCACAACAAAAAAGGCAAATACATAAATAAAATAAAAAAGAGAGAATAATTATTATAATGTAAAGCTCGCAACATAACGAACAAAGCAATAGCTGAAACTTTCAGTAAGGAAAAAAAAAACAAAAAACAATTTTGCTAACCTCTTGAAGCTCCCTCTTAACATTCTCGAGGCCTCCAATGTCTTCCCAGCTGACATTAGGCACTTCAACAACCTGTTCATCACAACTCCAACCGTTAGTATAAGATTGAAAAGAGTAGTGTATCTTTTATAGCAGAAATACAAGAGTGCCACATCATGTGAGATCCCTTAAAGTTACTCACTGTTTCACGCAAAGCAGATGGGTTGCTTGTTCCAAGAGCAGTCTGGAAGTGTTCATTTGTAACAGCCATAGAATTAAGTATCTCAGCATCAATGGAGTCATCTTCCAAGTCAATGACATCCATCTTCTCCCTGATACATTGCAATGCTGCTTCAGTGCAGAGAGCAGCAAGGTCAGCACCAACATACCCATGAGTATCTTTTGCAATTTTCTCCAAATCCACCTGTTCAGCAAAATCCAAGTCATTAATCAGCTAAATGATAACTACTTTTGCATGGATTCAGAATCCATATGAATATATGCCAATAATGTTATAAAAAAAACATTACAGGCGAGAAGGGCATGGCTTATATTACCTCAGCAGCAAGCTTCATATTCTTGGTATGGATGCGGAGAACTTCAAGACGTCCTACTTCATCAGGAACACCAATATCTATTTCCCTATCAAATCTGCCAAACCTTCTTAAAGCTGGGTCAATGCTATTTGGGCGATTCGTAGCACCCATAACAATTACATGAGCCCTAGATTTCAGCCCATCCATGAGAGTTAAAAGTTGTGAAACAATCCTCCTTTCAACTTCTCCATTTGTCTTCTCCCGCTTTGGAGCAATTGAATCAATCTCATCGATAAATATGATGGAGGGTGCATTCTTTTCAGCTTCCTCAAAAGCCTTCCTGAGGTTGCTTTCACTTTCTCCAGCCAACTTAGACATAATCTCTGGCCCATTTATAACAAAAAAGAAAGCACCAGTTTCATTGGCAACAGCTCTAGCGATTAGTGTCTTTCCAGAACCAGGGGGTCCATAAAGTAAAATTCCTTTAGGTGGCTTAACACCAATTGATTTGAAGAGTTGAGGATGCCTTAGTGGAAGCTCTACTAGCTCACGAATTTGAGCCATCTGCTTACGAACACCACCCACATCATCATAACCAACTTCATCCAACCTATTCTCATCCTCCCTTCTCACGGGCTCCCCTTCACAGAAGATTTCAGTGTCTGGAGCAACCACACAATACTCCGCAGGGTCAGTTTCAATGACCTTGAACTCCACACTTCTCATACCCCCTCTAACAAGGAACATATCACCTTTCCTCACTGGCCGATAAGCTTCCAAGAAATATGCTGTGCACAGGCATAAGCAGCGAAGAAAATTAACTTGTGATCACACAATATACACAAACGTAAGGACCAAAGAAACAAAATCTTATGCCATCAAAGATTAATACGAACAAATGAAGGGGATTATCTATCATTCCAATCTGAAGTAAGAAAAAAAAAACATCCAATTTTTTTAGGTGTGCACATCAATCCATCAATAATTCAGAAGTCTAACTTTTCCAAGGAAGTGGCAAGAAATATTTTGCATCAAAATTAATAAATAGGTGCCAGGAAATAGATAGACGTTCAGTTCAGGCTACTGTTTCAAATCAATAACTACCAGAAGAACAGGACACAAATCATTTTACTAAAGTTGCAGGTAACTTAAATTTATAGAAACCACTAATAAATAGAATTTTATAGTATCATTATTTAAGGAATAGCATTCTCTGTGAATAATAGTCACTGAAAAAGGAAGACAAATTATATGAAGCATGTGAGGAACTGCTCAATTACAATTATGGTAAATGAGAGAGATAAAAAGGTGGGAAAAACATGAAATTAAGTATTTTTAGTTGAAACAAGAAAAAAAATCAAAGATCCAATTTAAAAGAATATGAATTATACATTATGTAAAACACCAAAGATAAAATGAAGCTCAGAAAAGTTAGCAACTCACGTTTCAAGTATGCATCAAACAGGTTCCCAGTAACACCTTCTATAGTGTCATCCACTGGTAATATGTGGACACGCTTTCCATACTTGACATCAGGGCACTGATGCACAGATATGACATCTCCAAGTCGAACCCTGAGATTCGATCTAACAACCTTGTTCATCCTGATCTTTGGTTCCTCACATGTGTCATCAGCAAGAGCAATGCAGATTGTATCCTTTCGTTTCTTGCCCTGCAAGAGAATAGATGAGGCAAAAGTCAAATCAAATTTCATGTCTTTCATATATAAGACATGTACAAAAATCATGTAGTGTTAATGGTTCCCAAAGCTAAAGCAAAAAACCCAGCATTGTTATCTTCTCATGTATTCGAACCATCATGGATCATATGGTATGGAGAATAACATAGTTAATGGTTATCTAAAGATAGATCATTAGCAAACTACACTTTCAACACTTGTTTTAGTTTTCTAAAATTTATTTATACAGTATTTTTAACTCTGAAACACTACAGTACATATGGTTTGTAGTCATAGCCAAACACAAATTGCATTTAACATGGAATACCAAAACAGTCCTGAAATTAGGGCTAATCTCATGGCTAAAACATTAACAATATGCAACAGCCCAGAAAATACCATACCTTGATGAGGACTGTATCGCCACGGAAGAGCTGTAGCTTTTCCATGGTATCCGGGTGCATTGAGACGACGGAGTTGTCGTCATTGATGGCCTCGTCGACGACGAGCCGATTCGGTGACTTCTTCCGCTCCAAAATCGCGGTTGAGAAGTCCTTCTTCGCCGATTTCCTGAAACACGAAACAAAACAAACAACCGATCAATGAATTAATGGTACAAATCGCGCGATGGGAAAGAAGAAATCGAAGATCGGATAAGGCGACTCACGAGTCGGATGATTCAGGGTGGTGAGCCATGGATGCAATGCGAGATCGGAGACTTTGGAGAGAAATCAAAAGGCAGAGAATGCGGGGAGAAAGTATGAGAATGTGATTGGTGGATCGGCAATTTATAGGATCCGACTTTGAGCTCGTGTCTGTCTTGTTCCTCAAGATAATTGGATTCCTACTTCTGTTTGGTCTCACAGTCTCTGACGGTAACTTTCTGTTTTCTGAGAATACGAAGCGGAATTGGAATTGGAAATAACAAGCACGAGTCCTTGTTTTGGGCCTTGAAAAATTCACCCAACCCACAAGCTTTGAATACATTTTTGGGCTTTCAGTGATAAGCTTTGGAGCTGAGTTTCTTTACTGATTGGGCTTTATAAAGGAGCCCATCTTTGTAACAGGTTCACTAAAATAAAAAATTTTGAGAAAAGGTTCACTAAATTAGAAGGAAAAAAAATGCAATTTTGTAATTTTGTATCTTCTTCAAATGTCAATCAACTACACAAGTGTTATTATTGTTAAGAGTATAAGGAGTATAGAGTCTGACCATAAAGTAGTTTGGTTTAGTCTTTTTTTTCCGTTTAAGGTGTTTGGTTTAGTCATCAATGTTGTATGACATCTCATTTAAAAAAAATAAATAGATCTAGTACATCTCATTTTTTTTTTAAAAAAAGTAGATTAAGTAGGTCGTTTTGATCTCACAAATACATTATGAAACCTAGTACTCATATTTTCTTGAGCATCAAAAGTTGACAATCATATTATTCAATGTCTTTCAAAATAATATAATATGAGATATGCGATAAAATAACTATAGAACTCATGTTCAGTGCTTGAGTTCGTTTGCACAACCATTCAGTTCATTCTTTCCACGCAATAGTCATTTTGAAAATGGGAAAGACCGTTGAATGGTCGGTAGTCATACATGAAAGTTCAACCTCTCTTTCTTCTAGTTCAATTTCTAAATGATCAGTCCGTTTTGAGTGGATCATGCCTCTTATACATTGACTTTATTTCTTTACAATGAATCAAAATTGTGTGAATCGTCACTGATTTATTCAAATATATATTATTAATAATCTACATATAATTCATTCACCAAATGAGATATAGACACATTGTTTTAGAATATCTTACCCTCTAGTATCAATCATTCTTGCAAAGTCAAACAAATATTAAAAATTGATGCCATGTGATATTGTACGTGAATAATTCCTCAGTCTTGAAAGATAAAACACATGGATCTTTGCATTAAATTGTATCTCCCAAGTAAGCTAGGTTTGGAATGTGTAACTAATAATATATGCGTGCATGCTATGATGACTTACCAATAATTAAGTTAACATTTTTATTTCATTAAATTAAGTGTATTTGCAGATTTGCAGTAACAACGAATTTTGCAGCATGATCCAGGTTTGTAATGCAATGTCACATGCAACTTCCAGAGATTATATATAATTATATAAACATGAACACCTTTACGTTTTCTTAAGCAGGAGTTGATTTTATTGGAGGCAGCGAACAGCAAAACTAGCTAGCCTCCAAAAATAATGTAAGCAATGGAGTTTGGGCATGCCACGCCTCGCATGAATCATATATGTCGGTGCTGAAGCTGTGGTAAATATAAGTAGCATTCCCTCACCACCAATGATATTGATCGATACATTAATTTACAGTAGTGTGCTTTGTTTTGTTTTGCCTTAATTTTAATTAAGGTGCACAAATAGCACATGTTAAATTAATTAGTGTATAATATTTGGAAACATAGCTATATGTATGTCAATGCACCGAAGGATAGGACAAAATGGAGTGTGCATAATTACATGTAAATGAAGTGGTCAAAAGTCAAAGTTGGAATTTCAGTTGCACCAAAAATCAGAAAAAACTTAAAACTAGCTAGGAGGAAACGCATATTTAAGTAGCACTCACTCACCAACAATCATCTATGTTTTTTTTTTCTTGACCAATTGAGCTATATATACAACAAGGGTATAAACCCAAATAACTCATTTTATACCGTATGCAGGAAGACTTGAATCTGAGATCTCTAAGAGAATCTGAAATGCTTAAACTGTTTGACCCAAGCTGTTTTGATTCATCTATGTTAAGTATATGTATTATGCATGGGTCATTCCATTACAATTCATAGTTTTTACAATATACAACAACAATATTTTTCTTTTCACTTTATTTTTCTAACAATCTATAAGGAGCTTTCGGAGGTCGTAAAAGCGGAGCAGGTTGGATTGTTCAAGACGCGTCCGACAAAGTTTGAGGAGGCGGGCGGTGTTGCCTGTCAGGGTGGTCAAGGTGGTGGAGGCTATGGCGATGCGAAAGGAGTTGAATGAGTGGTAGAGAGAGAGGGTGGAACGATGTCAGTGTAGAGTTAAACTCCCTGACAGTCATTTAAACTTAGAAAATTAGTGGGAGGATTTTATTTCAACTTAGCTATTCGAAATATAGTAGCAATTTTGTGTCAATCGGGTAGTAACAATTTCTTAATTTCAGATGATTTTGCAAACCAAATAGCTTATACTTCTCATAATCATCCATTTTTCTATCGAACAAATTAGAATAAATTAATATTTCATTCTTGGATTTGATATTACTTTAACAAATGTTTGTTTGCTGATTTTAAACATAGAATAAAAGAACTAATCATTGGCAAGAAATGTTGAGTTGGCAACGTACATCAATCATTACATTCGATAATAAAATCAAACAAGAAAGCAATAAATAAAGAGAAAAATGAAAATTGAAAGAGGGTTAAAGATAAAGAGAGATGCAAATTGCTAAGCAAAGCATATCCCAAACATATATATATAAAAAAAATCAGAAAAGCTGGTCAAATACTCAAATCTTCCGCTTAAAGATTTTTATTTTATTTTAATTGCTAGATGGTCTCAGTTTCTCACACCATTACTCACTCATTACAGACATAACACTTATCACTCATCTTCTTGGATTCTTTGTTGTCTCTTTCCTTTTTATTCTCTCTTAAAGAGCTGAAGCTCAAGTTCAAGTTCAAGCCCACTCCTTTTTTATATTCTCATTTGCTAGTTGCTGCAGGCTCCTACTCAGATCCAGGTTAAGCAAGTTTGATTAAGGTGAAGTCATATCTCTATTTGGTTGCTAATAGAAGAAAAGAAGTGGAAACAAAATACAAAGGAAAAGATTGTTATTTTATTTTATTTCAACTTTATTGCTCGTTGAGTATTGCACTACAACTTGTTTGAGCTGAAGTGGTTTACTGGGTTTTTGAATTTTGATTTATTGGCTACCAGTAGTCTGAAGACTCTGGTTTCTGGATATGGGTGTGTACTGAAAATAGGATAAATGAGTTACCTTTTTGTTTGATTTGGTGGTTATTTAGTGCATTATAGCTAATGTTTTTTTGTTTGTTTAATCTTTTGATTGGTTTTATTATCTACTTAAATCCCATTCTAGAGTCAGTGAGAATTGAAAGATGATATGAATGTGTTGTTCTGTATTGTTGTTTCAGTTCACTAAAGTTGAAAACTTGTTGCCCATATATATATGGGTCCCCATCTTGTTGTTTTTGAAGATAGTTACAGTTTTGTTTTCATTATCAATTTTTAGTCCATTGTTGGGTACCTGTTACAGCTTCTTTTTCAGTGGCCAGAATATTTTGTTTTTGTCAATTACCAAATTGTAATCTTTAATAGAGGTCCTCCTGAGAATTTTCTCAGCAACTCTGTAAGGTACCTGATAATTGTTTGCTCTTTGTTTTGCTGAAGGAATCTGAAAATCTTTTTCCTCTCTTTTTCCCAAATTTGATGCAGGATTCCTTGCATTGTTAGGGTGACTCTTGTTATAATGGGTTGTGATTCCGATAATTGAAAATTGTAACAAGTGTTATCGCATTAATGGTTATCAAATCAGTGTTTGAAGGTGGTTTTTAAGTAGTGTACCAGGGAGAAGCTTTGTATTTTGAGAGATGTTATAGAGTTGAGGTCTTGGATATCATTTGGAGAATATAATGGAAGAGATACACTGTCAGTCAGATAATTATAGGTCTTCTTCATCTTCAGCAAGCAGTCCAGCTAGTAGGGTACCCTCTAGTAACTTTTTCTACTTGCGTAAACCTGGTTCACTCAGACAGCCCATTTCATTTGAGGATTCACCTGAGTGGGAGGATACGGATATTGATGTCAGGGTGGATGATGGGGGTGACTCTATAAACATTGCAACAACACCTGGATCTCCGTCTCTTTCAAAGATCAATAGTGGGTCTTTGCCATCCCCACCGTTACCAGAGGGTGCAGTTGTTGCAAGAAAGATAGCCGGAGCTTTTGTTGTTTGGAAAGACTTAACTGTTACAATAAAGGGGAAAAGGAAGTACTCTGATAAGGTTGTGAAGAGTTCTAATGGTTATGCATTGCCAGGGACTATGACAGTAATTATGGGCCCTGCCAAGTCAGGGAAATCAACGCTGCTGAGAGCTATTGCAGGTTCTTATACATGATATGTCATTACTTGGTATTTAGAATTTATTTGTCTCATGTCACTTTTGATGATGAAACTGAACTGGCGTTATCGCTTTTCTTTAGGAAGGTTGCCTAATTCAGCCAAAATGTATGGCGAAGTGTTTGTGAATGGGGCTAAATCAAGGATGCCTTATGGGTCATATGTAAGTTCCTAGTAGTGTTTATTGCTATTTCTTCGTTAGCTTTTCAATTTGTTTGGTTGTACTGCGGCTGTGCTGTCAAACTCGTCCCTAACCCCTGCTGCCAGTCATTTACTTTCAGTCTTTGTGTACATAAAGCTCCACACAGACAGTTATCTTGGGGATTTATATTGCATTGGTTGATCTTTAAGAGTTAAGACCAGATCAGTGTAAAACTATGCAATGGAATTGGTGCATATCTACAATTTGCGGTTTTGCGCATAAATTAGATCTCCCTCAAACCATCAAACGACGTCTCTAGATTCAAATATTTAACATATGCTATATGAAAGGGCTGTGCTCATAATTATCTAAGCATCTCTACCGAGAATTTTTCTTTGTTACATTGCTTTTTATGAACCTGTGTATTTTCCCCTTTTTTTCATCTCTCACTTCTGCTTCTTTGCGGGTTTGAGACTTTTTAATTTCTTGTTTTCCAATTTACAGGGGTTCGTTGAGAGGGACACTACTCTAATTGGATCCCTTACTGTTCGAGAATTCCTATATTACTCAGCACTGCTTCAACTTCCTGGTTTTTTCTTCCACAAAAAGAGTGTGGTAGAGGATGCAATCCATGCTATGTCCTTGGGTGATTATGCAAACAAACTCATAGGTGGTCATTGCTATATGAAGGGCCTTCCAAGAGGCGAGAGAAGACGTGTCAGTATTGCCAGGGAACTTGTGATGCGGCCTCATATCTTATTTATAGATGAGCCTCTTTATCATCTTGACAGGTTCATAATTTTCATCTCCTTATAAAACTATTTTATTAATCAATCTTTTTTATTAGGGGTCATATATCAAACATTGGAAGTTGTTTCTTTCTTCAACATAATTCAGTTGCACCTGTTGAGTAATAGATATATAGTTCATGCCAAATACTCCCTCTGTCCCAAAATTAGTGCCCTGTTTTTTCTTGAATTTTTGTCCCAAAATGAGCGTTCTTTTTCCATTTTTAGTAAGTTAGCCACGCATAAAATGTTAATAGTATCCTTATAACAAGTTAGTTAGTATGCTTAAGTTTGTTATAAGATATGATCATCAAGTTACAAGAGTAAATATACCACACTAACTTACTTCTTTTTAATTTTTCTCAAAATAGAAGTAAAGACACTCATTTTGGGACAGGGAGAGTAGTAAATAGTTTAAGCATGTAAATAAAGATGCTATATAACCATATTCTAAAAACACTGCTATCTCTGTTTCTGTGCATGCATACCAGCACAGAAAAGTTGGTTCTGTAAGAGAGGAATATGATTGACAAATGTTAGTGGAAACAACCATGAGTCTGATTATTTTCTTTGAAGAGTAAATACAAAAAAGTTGCTAATTTATATAAGTCTGTTTGTTGAAAGTTGGGGTTTAATATTATATTGTTTGATGTTTGGAATATGGTTATTCACACAAATCTGTGGTTTCAAATATTGCTCTGTAGTTTTTCCAAGATATTAAACACTGATGGTATAACGTACTTTCCATTGTGTGATATTCATACATGGTGCTCAAAGTCCCTGCATGTCCATGATGACTATGTATTCATGTTAAAAATTATAATTATGTAGCTGATATTTATAGGTTTATTTTTCAGTGTCTCTGCTCTTCTAATGATGGTTACTCTGAAGAAACTTGCTAGCACGGGATGCACTGTTTTTTTCACAATATACCAGAGCAGTACAGAAGTATTTGGTCTCTTTGACCGCATTTGTCTGCTTTCGAATGGAAATACCCTATTCTTTGGAGAAACGTTGGCATGCTTGCAGGTAAATTTGTATGTGGATCTGATTATTCTTTCCTCCTGTGTGCATAAGAAAGAAAAAATGAATCCAGAATCAGTTAGCCCCTTGTATCTGGGTAACATAGCCCTGAATTTTGATGAGTAATATTTCTCTTGTATGCTTCTTTGGTTGCATCAATGTGGGGAGGAAAAGAAATGAAATCTCAGTGTGATAAGAGTGAAACTCCTTTGTAGACGCTAATAATGGGAGGTTGTCACTAATTAAACATACTCTCTGCTTTTGTAGCACTTCTCAAATGCTGGATTCCCTTGCCCAATAATGCAAAGTCCTTCCGATCACTTTTTACGTGCAATAAATACAGACTTTGATCGTATCATTGCAATGTGCAAAAATTGGCAGGTATTTCTTTTTCTTTTGGCTATTAACTTTGTAAGTTTCACTGCCTGAACTGCATGATAAAATCATTTTTCTTAAAAAAAATTGTATTTGTAATTGTGTTTACTAAGATTGTTTGAGTTTGAAATTGTTTGGTATATTTGTCTTGTTATGGTCTATTTTAATTTATCCTGTCACTCTTTTATTTCTGTTTTCACTTTGAACTATAATCTTTTTGGCTATTGATTATGTTCGCCACACCACATTTTTTATTCTTTATTTTGGGTTCCTTTGTCAACTCATGGGGTGAAACACTTTGACAGGATGACCACGGTGATTTTTCATCAGTGAACATGGATACTGCAGTTGCTATACGCACCCTTGAAGCGACTTACAAATCATCAGCTGATGCTGCTGCGGTTGAGACTATGATACTGAGACTTGCTGAAAAGGTTTTATTATTATCTCTTTCTAATCCTTATCTTCTTTTTATTTGTTTGTTTTCTTTTTGTTGGCCACTTAATATTTCAAGGCATGCAGGCAGTTATATATTCACACACGAATGCAACTATATATGTGTTGCTTATTTTTGCTTACCACACTTATAGGTATTTGGAGGTAAATTGATGGATCAGTTTGAACAACAAAGTGTACTACAAATATAGATAAATAGTAAGGGTCGGTAAATGCAACAGTCTGTGACAGACACCCGTAGAGTATTCAAACCAATATTTAGTATGCAAGAAGCTAAAAATTAAGAACCATAAGAGCAAACAGTAAAGCATAATTCAAGGCAAACAAACAGTTGGGGAAGTCTGTACTCTGATTTTAGTGTAGGTGCAACTCATGTATTACCAAGAGCAATCATGTTGTTAGTTTTCCCTTTTTAGTTTGTAAGTAACTACCATCCCTTGTCCTAAGCCAGCCAACATTTTCTTCTTCTTTCTTTTTTTTTTCCCTCTAAACTCTAATTCATACTAAAACCAAAAGCATTCTTGTGGTATTGGCTGCACCAGACTTTTAGCTTCTATAGTCTTCTTCACCAACTAATGTGTTGCTTGCTATTACTGCTATAGGAAGGACCACTTCTCAAAAGAAAGGGAAAGGCTAGCAATGCCACACGGATAGCAGTTTTGACTTGGAGATCATTATTAATTATGTCAAGGGAATGGAAATACTACTGGCTTCGGCTGATTCTTTGTATGCTTCTTACAGTCTGTGTTGGTACTGTATTCTCCGGCTTAGGACATTCTTTGTCATCTGTTGTGGTGAGTTTCTGAAAACAAAACACGTTTCTGTTATTGCAAATTAATGGACAGAGAGCTAGTCTTGAATGGCATCGTACTTGTCAAGCTAAAGCATGCTCCATGAGTGATTTTCGTCCTTTCATTTTGATCATATAAAGATAATTGCCTTTTGCTTTGGCCCATCCTTGTTCTAGGAATAATTCGACTGTTCCCTCTGTTTTGAATCCTGTTGTAGCAATGTTATGTAGATATGATATTACAATCATCATGTAGTTGCGCCACGTTTTATATTTTTGTTATGATCGATCCATTTTTATTTCATCATTTTTATACTTGAAATTGCAAAGAAATGCTTTTATGATCATATGGTAGCAAGTGGGGTTATTTTAGTCCAGAAAAACTCATTCTTAGCTTGAAACTTTTAAGCTTCTCCTGTTGATTGGCTAGATTTCTCAGACACTAAATATTTAAGCCTTTATGGAGCTGAGTTAATCGTATTTGTACCTTAACCTAAAGTTCATGATGGTAAATTTTTATTTCTAGAAACTAAATCTCTCAATTCTTATGATGAATATGTTTCTTTGTGGATCCTGTTTAGGGTGCATTTCCATATAGTACTTGTTCTGTCATCCCATCAAAGATATTCTTGTTCACCATGATTATACATACACATCCAACTATGTTTGTACCCTTGCCACGGATGACTGAGATTTTCATTTCTTTACCTCTTATGTTTCAGACAAGAGTTGCAGCAGTATTTGTGTTTGTATCATTTGCTTCACTTCTAAGCATCGCTGGAGTGCCAGCTCATATTAAAGAAATCAAGGTATTTTAATTAATATTTCAAGCTTAGTTTTATTTTTATGGCATCACAATCTGAACTTATATTTTGTTGTAGTGGCATCTCTTGGAGTCTAGTTAGAAGAAGTGCCCATTTGTATAAATAATTAGAATGACTGAGCTATTATCAAACTTTTATTTATTAAGGATTGATATTGACCGAGTACAAACAAATAGTTTGAGATGTGAAAGTAAGGGTATCATATCCACAAGGAATGTTATTTTTGAAACTTGAAAGTGGGGATGAAGAAGTCCTACATTGGAAAAATATATACTGAATAAGCTAAATATAGTGGTGAAAGCCAAACTCTACTAATAAGGTAGACATTTTAGCAATGGAAGCCCAAGTCTTTGTGTGTAACCAATTATTGAGAGTTAACGTGATAGAATAGCTACATATAATAGTGGAAGCATTACTTTAAACAATGAATTAAAAGCTAAGAAGTAGGAATTAATTCTCAGGAGTTGGCTGCACTCTCATGCCCATGTGAGGGATTATGTCTTCGTCACATAGCCTGTCGCATGCCTGTGCAGGTCTGGCAGAGTACACGCACCTCGCCTGCGCGCTACACTTCAAAATAAGCTCGAGTATGAGAAATTATAAACATGAACTATGCATCGTTTTGGCACCTATAAAAATGCATGATGTGATAATGCCAGAATATAGAGGTAAAATTACTTTTGTTTGGCAAATATAGGAAGGTGGGTGATGGGTATCCCTTTGTTCTAAAATCTTCCTGCCATGGAAATAAGGTTCTTCTAGATCTTCACATAGGTTATAGTTATTGGTTTTCATTCCAACAAAGAGAAAGGATTGGTGAAAATAACTACTCCTTTCCAAAATGAAGTGTCCACTTTCTTTTTTGGTCAGTTAGTTATGCATGAATTATTGTCAATGTCCCTAAGATTAGTTAGATAGAACTTTTTGAATTTGATATGACAAGAGCACATAGGGGTATAGGAAGGAAAGTCCAATTCTATCTAACTTATTCTTATATAAAAATATGGAAATGCAGACTTATTTTGGAATAGGAGTATTGGTTTTTACGTGTTCTTTGTCAATGCACATTACAGAACACATTCTTTTCCTATGTCTTCTTATATGGATGTTTATTCATGATAAAGAATCACAAAGAACTGTTGTCTTAAAGAGTCAATGTGCTATAAATTAAACAGTATATCCTTTGAAGTCTCATGGGATATCACTGTCATAAAATTTCAGTATCTTGTTTCATTGTCATTTATGATATTAATGTCCTTATATGAGGTTTGTGATAGTGAATTGGTCATGTGATTCTCTTTCTTGGAAATGCTGTGTTACGGATTGCTTCCCTCTTGCGCACCTTCCCATAAGTAATACAATTACATTACTTTCCTATTGTACATGCAGATATATGCCAGTGAAGAATCTAATGGACACTCGGGAGCATTAGTTTTTCTACTTGGGCAACTTCTCTCCAGCATCCCCTTCCTGTTTCTCATCTCTATATCATCAAGCCTTGTTTTTTATTTCCTTATAGGGCTGCGAGATGAGTTCAGCTTGTTGATGTATTTTGTGCTGAATTTCTTCATGTGCCTCTTGGTAAATGAAGGACTGATGCTGGTTGTTGCTACCATCTGGCAAGATATCTATTGGAGTATCTTGACACTAGTATCGGTTCATGTAAGTTCCACAACCATCTCAACTCTTGCGCGTTGCTTTTATTTGGGATTGCTGGGAGAGAATCTTCGTAGCTGATCTGAGCTGCAAAACTGGATTTTAATTTGCCGTGATTATTACTTTCATTTCAGGTGGTTATGATGCTTTCTGCCGGTTACTTCAGAATCCGTAATGCTTTGCCTGGACTTGTATGGACTTATCCGCTATCCTATGTTGCTTTCCACACTTACTCTATCCAGGCAAGTAGTTGTGTATACCACTAGCTTCTTCCATCAGACAACAATGCAAGATATGATTTCTTTCCTAATTAAGGTTAATAATTTTTCTTAGTTTGGTGCAAAACTTGATCCTCTGTTCTCTCTGCATTCCTATGTTCTTGTTTCAGGGTCTCTTGGAGAACGAGTATCTTGGCACCTCCTTTGCGGTTGGGGTAAGAGCAATATCCGGCCTTCAGGCTCTTAGCAGTGCATACGACATCTCTCCCGACAGTAATTCTAAGTGGGAAAATTTATTGGTATTATTCCTTATGGCAGCGGGATATAGAATTCTTGTGTTTCTTTTGCTACATTTTTACGTAGGGAGAAAAAATACACCCATGCTTAGATTTTTCCAGTGTAAACGCCACACAAACAGTCCATGACGAATGAAGATGGTTACTGTCGTGTCAATCTTGTTTATCGATCTATAAGAAAAATAAATTTCGTTTTCAGAACCTAGTACTGTCCAAATTCTTTATTACTAGATGCTAACATAGCTGTACAATGTTGTGATTTGCTAGAGCTAGTGTTAACATTTGAGGGCTGCACAAATTTTCATTTGCCACTGGCACATTTTGTTTGAATCATGCCCTCCAATTCCTTGATGAACTTGTTCATGTTTCTCTCTGAAGACCCATCTGGTGTCCAGGCTTCTTCCATTTTCTTCCTCAACTCCTTGATTCTGTTCCTCATCTTAGTATCTGATTTGTCACTCATCAGAAGGTTGACCTTTTCTGAAACCTCCTCCTTGGTGATTGGCTTCTTATCACTCAAGTTGATCCCAATCTTCCAATCATCCACCACTAGTTTTCTATTGGTGAATTGATCAGTCAGCAGAGGATAACACAACATTGGCACTCCACACCAACTACTTTCCAGGATCGAATTCCACCCGCAGTGTGTCAGAAACCCTCCAATTGACGGGTGGGTCAGCACCGCGTTTTGACTGCACCAAGGCACGATCATCGCACGGTCACTGACCTCGTCCATGAATCCGACGGGGAGGGGATCAACATCATCAGAGCTCACAATGTCGCGCCTCAGCACCCAAAGAAAGTTCACTTTGCTAAGCGCAAGCCCGTTAGCTATCTCAGCGAGGTCCCGTTTCGTCACATGCGCGTAGCTACCGAAGGAGATGTACAAGACGGAGCCCTGAGGCTTTGTGTCGAGCCAGTGGGTGCAGTCAGACTCGGACCACAGGCTCATGGACACGACTCTGGTGCTGAAGGAGGCTGGAAAGATCGGCCCGACCGCATAGAATGCCATGTTGGTCTGTAGAGCCGATATAGTATCAGATTCAAGCTCGTGCACTGTGTTGCATAGTACAAAATCAGCACCCCTAGCGTCCTGGAACGCTTTGTAAATGATTTGGTGACACACGGTCGTGTCGTCTTCGTCCTGAAGATACGAAGTTAAGTCTTTGGGCTTAATGGTCTCAACCCCAGGAATGTAACGTATTGTATCGTCATCTTTGCAACCCAAATGTCCATTTTTCCTGAGAAGGTGGACGTGGTGATAAAGAGTGAAAACCAGAGCTGGTTCGGTCCAAAACGACACGTAAAGCAGACCATATTTCTTGGCGATCTCGGAGGGGAAGACGAAGAAAGTGTCCGCGATGAGGCAATGAAGGGCTTGTCCGGAGCTGACGATCTTGCGCACGGCCTCCTCCACGTGGGCGGAGAAGACGTGCAGCAAAGAAGCCATGAACTGGTCGTGGTTGAGGGAGCGGTCGAAGTCGACGGGGAGGCCGTCGGAGATGGTAGTGTAGCGAATGTCGAGGCCGGAGCTGCGGACGGCGGCGAAGATGTCTTCTTGATTATCCGGCTGGGCACGTGATGTCTGGTGGTGGATGGAGTGAGTGTTGACGAAGGTGATGGTGAAGCCTCGGGAGGCGAGCTTGATGGCGAGGTGGAATGACGTGGCCTTGGAGCGGGTAGGTGATGAAGATGGCGTGAGGCTTTTGGGGCGTGTCCGCCATTTTTGTTCGGCTAAAGCTTGCTAGGGCGTGAGGCTTTTGAGGTTCTGATCTAAATCAAGAGTTGAAACCGGAGATGCATTCTAAAAAATGAGCACATTGTTCGCGAATATATGCAGATGGTTGGTGTGTCACGTAATAATAAAAAATGCTATAATTTGGCGGTGATGTCTATCACTTTGTTCTAAATTAGTAAGTAGATTAAAAACAGAAAGAGAAGTAGGGGCACTAGGCTTTTCCATGATATATAACTAAATGACCCCTAAAAACAAAGAAAAGACGGGAGGAGAAAGTGAACAGAAAGAGAAAAATAGAGAGGTGAACAACCTTGAGGTGGATGGACCACCAAATAATATATAGTCAATGACATAGTTAAAGGTGAGCCTTAGTAAGTAAAAAACTAAAAATCTAGTCCAATAATATGAGTGTAGTTTCCTCATAAAAATATCTTATGAATATATTTTTAGAAAAAGTATCTTTTTTAACATGTATTTGATATTGTTGATGAAAATGTTTAGGATAGAAAATAGATAAGTTTTAATATTTTAATAAATTTATTATAAATGTTAGTTTTTTGTACCTATTTTATTAGAGATCATCCAAAAAAATCCGTTTAATTTTTTTTCTTAAGATTTGATGTATTAAAATAAGTTTGTGCAACTTGTTAGTGTTTAACTCATAAACGTTTGTACACTAAAAATCGTAAATATAATTTTTATTCACTTAAATCGATAAATGTAAGTAAATTTATTATAACATTGAAATATATTCATTTTTTACCCTAAACATTTTATTAGTTATACCAAATACATGAGAAAATACATGTAAATAAAATACATGTGAGAATCCTCCTTCTATATTTTATTTCTCATTAAATAAAATGATTTTTTTAAGCATAGAATAATAATGATTTAATTCAACCTACTAATTTATTATCATTATTATATGCCAACTATGAATCGGTAAAGTTCTTAGTATTTTTAATCTAGAGTCATATCAAGTATATATAACTGTTTACAAAAATTCAAGTAACTTAATATAGTTACTAATAAAACCAATTTAAACAACTCTTACAATTTTAGAGTTGATACAATTTTCAATGTAATACACAAGTAAATGCTAAAATAATGTGTCTCTCCACTTTTTGATCAACAAAAGTACTTTTCATTAAAACTTCCAAGGAGCAATTGGTACCAAATACAGTTTGTTGGCAAATGAATCAACATGAATCTCTGTGTGTACACTTTTCTGTGCAACTAGTTTGGACACTAGACTTTTTCATGATATATAACATTACACATTGTGAGATTGAGGGCTCGTAAAAGGAAAGAAAAAGAGATGAGATGAAGTAAACAAAAAGATATAAATATACACACATACACATAATGAGAAAGAGAGGTAAACGACCCTGAGGCCGATGAATCTCTTAGTAATATATAGTCAATGATAGAGTTAAGAGTGAGTCATAGTAGGTGAGAACTAAGAACACAATCCAAAATGTAGGATATTATATGATGATTGAATTAATGATGTTACAAAAAAAGAAATAGAGTAGTGAACAACCTTGAGGTTAATGGGTTAGAGCCAAATATGTTTGCTTCCCAGTTCCCAGTGGATCCAAACACATAAAAACAACAGATAAAAACAACTTATGTGTCCCAACCCAATTGTTGTTTTTTCCCGCTCTTAAGCAATATGACCTATACCTACCTACCTATATATATATAAATTATTCAGAATTTAAATCAATAAATATAAAAGAAACTTGATATAACAACAACTCTTACTGGGAAAAAACACTCTTGATAGCATTTCGCTCCTTTTTGGCCCTTGGCCAATTTTTTGGTTGATATCTTCATTTTTTGGTTTAGTTTTGTAGTCTTCTTATTTTGGCCCTTAGCCAATTTTTGTACTAAAATTCTTGCAATTTTTATTTGAATGAAAGTACCTATTACCGATCAAAAATAAAAAACAACAACTCTTACGTACGACAAATAGCAAGCTGCAATTATATTTACATGCATGTGACTATGTGAGTACATAGTGTACATACGCATAATGCCTAGGGAACTCTGTCCAATGAATGGTTGGTCACTTTTTTATACTTCATTTCAACATTTTCTTTTGAAGGTCTTCGTCATCGTCCAGCTATGTCTTAGGTTACTTTACTAGAATATCTGTGTATCTATCTGTAATATCCTTTATTGATATAATTATAAAGGAAAATGAGAGTAATTATTGCATGAGACTTCTAAAATAAAATGTATTTTACTGTTCAATATGCTATCAATTATGTTCACCGAATTTTCTGGCAATTATTGATTAATCAAATTCTCAAGTAAAAATACACCTGAAAAAGTAAGAAAACATATGACGACATGTTGGGTCAAACGATATATAACTGTTTTAGATTTTCTTTAAAGTATTGAATTGGAGTCTATTTTTTAAAACAAGTAGGAATATATTCATTGAAAAAACTTTCACAAAGTAGGATAAATATGCCAAACACAATATTCAGTAATTAATGTGTAGGTTATGAGACAAAATACATCTGACGAAGTCACGTTTGATGCTAATTAATTAAATATTCCAGGTTGTCTTATTATATAATGGAAGATACGTTCCTACAATTTTCATGTTAACAGTGGAATTAATAAATGTTTATGATTGGATGAGGAACGTGCAGAACTTAATTAATGTTGGAAATAAGACATGTTCCTACAAGTTGTTGCATGTAGATCTCAAGAAAAATTATTGGATTTTTTAATATGACTTTATACATATAACATAATATGGTTTTTAATAAATGTATTTGGTTGGTCAGATCGGATTACCCATTTGAATAAGCAGGCGATCATTCGATCATATGATCGATTTAACGGTTGAGTTAATTTCTAAAATATGGATTGAAATTCACTCTCAGGCCATATTTAGTATCTTAGTCCCCGCTCGTGGTAGTGGAAATGGAAGTGTTCCAATTTGTATAAATAATTAACGCGGGGAAGTAAATTAAATGCCCAACTACGTGTTCATCTTGGGGCAAATGCTCGAGTACGGTGGAATACATTTCTATACCAAATGAACATATTTGGATTCACTCTCACTCCCCGACCACAATGGTATGGTACGGTCTTGATCAGCTAGAGAGAGAAGATAAGTGTTCCGATTAGTTAGTAATCGCCTTCCCACACGTGGTAGAGGAAAGCGGATTTTATTGTTTCGATTAAGGCATGACCTGACTCAAAAGTTCGCATGTCTTAGGCGGAGACCACCTGACGTTTTTCGTCTCGTGTGTCTCAACTTTTCTAGTAAATGAGTCTATTTTTCCACTAAAACTATTTGAAGGAAGGAGGTGATGTTTGAGTGATGAAGCCTTGTGATCCTTTTTTTTTTTTCATTTCCTCATATTGCTTCTATGCCTCTCATCGTCTTGAACTTTCCCAAAGGCCTAAGGACGGAAAAAAAATGATGTATTTCTTCCTAATGTCATTTGATGGACAGAGCCACAGAGGGCACAAGTAGAGTCCTTCACTCAATTTTCATAACTCTAATACTTGATCAAGGTCCAGTGAAGACATAGAAAGTCACTTGAGCATTGATGTCATTTGGGTCGCTTGAAATGAGATCTATTTTTTCAAACAACAAAGTTCACACTTCAAGAACAATGATAGACATCTCTTGATGTGGGAGTTTAGGCTTAGAATATCTGAATTTATAATTATTTCTGATAACGGAACAAAATTTATGTGTTCTACGATCCAAATTTGTGATACAACTGAAAAGAAATAACACGTTGTTAAGTGAAAATTTGGGTGTATGTCCAAAAAAAATCACCTCGAACATGAGAATGAGAATGTCTATCTAGGGGATTCTAAACACTACCAGATTCTGGACATTTTTTTTAAAGAGAAATGCGATAGAATTAGATCTTACTCCTCGTTAATGAATGAAATATTTATACTTACAAATCATAGTTGATGATGTCATGTTACCAAATTTACCGATTATGATATTATGGTGAACTCACTTAATTAGTTGATTCTCGGATGCATCCTGCTTTGGTGCCCGGGTGAGTGCGATACCCTTTTGGGAGCATCAAATGCGCGGGCAGAACACCTCTTTCGGGTGGGCAAGCCTACTTCCTTGATCTGGCTCCCAAAGATTGGCCCCAAAATCTTAACTCGTCAGCAGTACTTTCCTTGGGCCTTCCGGTCTTGGGCTCTTGTGTGCTTGCCTTTAGGTTGTCTTGCTCTTGGTAACCAATCTAGATCTTTTGAAACTTAATAAATTAAACCCAAACCCTAAAATAGGCTCTCTCACTCTCTCAATCTTTTTCTGTGTCGGACTCATGATCTCTATGACAGTTAATTTTAAGAGCTGTGGAAATGAAAATGCTGCGTCTAATGTTTTTGCATTAATTATTTAAATATAAAAGAATGGATCGAAACTTGTCACTGAATCATATCTTTTAGTAGCTTGATCTTCATCTGCAAACATCCAAAACCCTAGTGTTTGGACTGATCTTTCCATCACTTTGATCCGTATAAGGAATAGAAGATATTAGTATACTATGATGATAAGGTCGGTATGTTCGTCCATGCACTGTACCTTTATCATTTGTGGAGCAAATTTCCAAGGAAATGTACGTACTTGCATTTTTGCCAACCACACAATCATATAACGTTATAATATCTACATTCATTAATTATCCGTACTATATTTTTATTATTATCAGCATATCCTCTTTCGGTTGATGATTCAATTTAATCTCACGTGAATTGAGAAAAGCAAATTTCATAACCAAATAAACATTGTAAATACAAAGTAGAGAGAATGTATATATTACACAATGTTGATCACATGATTTAATTGATGCAGCCTTGAGTGCAGTTTGGTTTTACTACAAAATAATTAATGAGTAGTTGCTTCACTTGCTTCTCTTCCTATCATACCAGACAAATGGTTCACAGTGGCGGAGCCAGAGTTACATCAAAGGGTAGGCCAAAAAAAATTTTTGATTTATCAAATTTAGTTAATTTAATTATTTTTAGTACATGATAAAAACGTTTTGAACAATCTTTTTTACACATATTAAGACTATTTTATCTCCAAACATTATTTTGTCACCGTATAAACAAATATAACTTGAGGACATTTTTTTTAACTCAATAGTAATTCATTTTTTAAGAATTTTTTGTGCTTTATAGCTCACTTTTTTTTAGAATTTTTAGGTTTAAAATGTGTGGAAATGGACTTGAACCAATGTAAACCAAAAGAAATAAAGGGTTGAGCCCATTTAAAAATAAATTTTATGTAGTTGGACCAATGTAAATTAAAAGAGATGAAGGGTTGGGCCCATTTAAAAGAAATTTTATGTAGTTGGACCCATTTAAAAATCAAAATGCACTCATTATGAATGTGGGATTCCAACTCTAGCATATAATAACAAAACTTTAAACACTCTTGTCAACTTCTCATTTGAGCTATAGCATAACTGGAACCATATATATGTGTTGGGTACGCCATATATGACCTATGATGGTGTATCCCTCTCTCCGCCACTGATGGTTCATGATATTTAAGATTCATGTAAAATTGTATCTGTTAAAATAAAAGTTCATGAAAACATATATAAGGGGTACGAAAATATGTACCTTGAAGATATCGTTGTCACCTGATAGTTTGATTCTTTTACTGCAAAATACATACAAATTTAAATTGATAGATCGAGAAATATAAGGTTGTAAAATGGAAACGACCAAGGAGATATGGGTTTTTATCAAATAATTTGCGAAAGTTTGCTGCAGGGAATTGACCAACCAAGAACCAGAAAGGGACGCCTCATAGTAATGTAGCTGCTCATGCACATGGTTTGGTCTCAAATATTAACTCCTAATTAGTGCACCGTGTGGTTTTTTCTATTTTGTCACATTTTAGTTACTTTTTCCTGTCATACATCAATTGATATATTGTAATGGAAACACTTTGTTTATGTAATATTTGGTACATGTAAACTCACACGCTTATAAATATTTGCAACTTTATTAATGATAATGTCTTAAAAGTCACTATTATATTATTTTTGAGCACGGACAAGTATAGGTATAACTCTTAGTTTGCTTATGTTTCTATGAATCGATAAATTTTGTTGGGGACGTACACGCCTAGTTCCAAAACATGGTTGTGCACCATAACGAAAGCTCAATGGACGCCACCAATAGAACAAAGAGAGTCCCAAAAGGGCAAAAGGCCTAGCACTTACAAAACAATAAGTATAAGTTAAACAATACAAAACAAGCAATATAATAATAAACAGATATTCTTAGAAAGTCTGGAGAATCATTTAATATAATTTAACTTAAGCGTCGAAGGAGGTGTTCACTTAAAATACTTGTTTTGTAGGAAACAAGTGCTCAACAGGAGCTAGCAAAGAGTGAATGTCGTGGAATAACAAATGTCTCCGATAATTGTTTGCAAGTAGGTTATATATTTTATCTATATCCACTTGTTACACGCGCCAAAATCTCTCTCTATTATATCACACTCAAGTAGCCAACTTGGTCCCTAATCCCAATCCATCTTATCTAGCTATCACTACTCACTTTATTATAACACTATATATAGTGTCAAGAAACCCTCCTATTTCACACACCACTAGTAGAAGAAAAAAAAAGGCTTATCATCAGAAAAAAGAAGTGATGGCCAAGATTAGAAGAAGTAGTAATGGGAAGAAGAAGAAGAATGGTGGCATAGTGAACCTTGTAGAGAAGATCAGTTTGTTGATAGGTAGGAACAACAACAAATCAATTTCAGGTTCTAATTATAATTACACAGAAGAGCCAAGCTATGTGCCTGAGGATGTGAAGGAAGGACATTTTGCAGTAATGGCAGTGAACAGCAACGAGCCCAAAAGGTTTGTGGTTCCACTGAGCTACTTGTCGCACCCGATGTTCCAGAGGCTGCTGGAGCAAGCTGCAGAAGAGTACGGGTTCGATCGACAAGGTGCATTGACCATTCCTTGCCGACCCTATGAACTTGAGACCATTTTGGCCGATAACAAATGGCAACAACAACCAAGAGATTCTAGTTCTAGGGCTGGTATTAATAGTAGCAACTCCTGGGACTCTTCTTGTAATTCTATGGTGGAAATCTATTGAGAGAAAATAGAAATTGTTGGTAGTTTTATTATGTATTTCTCTTCTTGTAAACTCCATCTTCTAGACTTGTTTTTTTTTTTTTTTTTTTTTGTATTGATCAAGTTCTTGTATTGTAACCTGGCCATATGAAATTAATTGTATATGAGCTAAGTTTTTGTTTCAAGATCTAGAGCAATATTATGTCTTGCTGCTTCAAAAGTAAGAAAGTATATAAATGTCATTGATTTTTTTAATTGTTTTATATAAGTATCTGTTAATCACTCATAATTGTGATGATTTATATATATATGCAAGAACCAATTAGTATGAGTTCCTTCTCCTATGAGCAAAAAATTTAAGTATGAATATATTGGAATAAATCGTTGGAATGAAAAATGAACAATATTTTTTTATAGGTCATGAACTTTTCAGTATTTCAATCTATTTGTAATTAGTAATTGATTGTTTCAAGAGATTTGAATAGAACCCATTATATTTTAAAAATTTGTAAACTGGTTTGTTGGCTTACATTTTGGATTTCTCACATTTTTGAAACTTCTGAGAAAACTGATAAGTAATATTAGGAATGTTAAGTTTGAAAATTGTTTGTAGTTAATATGAACAGTATACTTAATGTAAATGTAAAATTGGTCATAATATAATAACAAAATTTATTGGATGCTCAAAGGGATTTGCTTATATAGTGCAGCTCAATTACAACTATGGGAACAAGTATCTTAAAATTTAGAAAAAAATGATTGTGTATATGTTCATATATATGTTCCTGCAAATAGGGTTTGTGAAGAAGATGACCAATAATGCAAATGCAGGCTCTTTTGGTGCAAATAAATACGGAGTATATTGATAGTAAGCACATGAAAAGGACATATAGCAGCAGTCCATGCCATTAATAAATGATTGGAAAGTGTTGATTAGATTAATATGAGATGAAGATATTTAGTGTTAAGAAAACAAGAGAAAATGCCATTTTTTTTATTTTTTTTTTTTGCAGTTTTATTGTTCCACTTGTTCGTGAACAAAGGACTGGGTATTATTTGCGTTGTGGGGTTTCAGTGTTGTCCAATGCTCATGCTTTGCTTAGCTGTGGTTCGACCATGGCATTGCCATATCTGGACACTCTCACTTTTCTTTTGATTTGATAGTACGATAATAAATATCCAGATGCACTTTTCTTTTCAGTTTTCGACAAAACATAAGCATTATTAATATGGTTAAGAGACATAAATAAGTGCAGTGCTTCGCTTGAATTGGACCCGCTGTTTCTACTATTTGTTTCCCTAATTATTAATCATCAATGCTCAACGAGACAACGACCCTATCCATGTAGTTTCCTGTGTTGCATAGACACGGGTATGATATTTGCGATGCGATATGAATACCGCAACGCCCAAATTTTGTAAGTTGTAGACACACACGATGTACTAATAGTGAATGACAAATTTATATTTGGTGTATTATTAGTGCATATAAGCTACAAAATAGTCACACTCGTTCTCGTGTGTTGAAAATGTGTTCGTTTAGAAATTATTAAAAATTGTGGAACATGTATAATGAAGTGTCTAACAACGTAAAAATAGTGTCCGGTACGCGTATCGGACAAGAGTATAGTGAGAAGATGAGAGTGTTTGTGTATCATACAGTGGTGCTAATAAAATATTTGATTATTGTTATTGGTTGGTTGGTTGGTTGGTTGATGAAGAGCCAAAACGATTGGCCCTTGTTATCAGAACTAGGCCTATTGGGCCGGGAAAGGAAAACACTTTGTGCCAAGTAATTTCGTAGTGGTAGGTATTGGGAAGTGAGCCCATAAAAGCACAAGTTAGAAATTGGGCCGAGTCAGCATTACCATTCATTACACCAGCCCATCAAACCCAACAGATTGATGGTCTATTGACCTTCAAATAGAAGTCATGAAAACAATATAACATTTTTTTTTTCCTCCAAAGAAATAATATAGTAGTATAAATCTGTCCATTCCACATTCCTACTTGTGTTTGTTTTGTTACTGTATTATTTCGTAAGATATGACATTTTGGTTTAGGGACACCATTCATAACTAGGACTAGGATTACTTTTCTAGTTTTTCCTTTTTCTGCATCTTTTTTCCTTTTCTATATTGTAAAGAAAAAGTCCTATCTTGGGCATGCCTGAAACAACCAAAAACCGACCTAATAAAGTTGATTTTGTGGGGACTTTCTTGGCATTGCTAGACATGAACATGATTTATTAGAAAATACTTGAAAATTATTTATAGTAATAACTAAAAGTAGTCTTTCTTTTTTCAAAAAAGAAAAAAGAAATAAATAAATAAAAGTAGTTATTCTTTAAAGACCCTACTTTTTCCAAACAAATAATGTATACCATTATTCAACAACTTGCAAAGTAACAATGTGTGTAGAAGACTGGAGGGGAGTAGTTTTCCAATGCTTCGGGTTTGGTTACAAGTGACATTTTGTCTTACTTATCTAGTTTTTTTAGTTTGAATTTTCGTTTTGTAAGGAGGGAAGCGAATCTTGTTGCTTATAGTTTGGGTAGATCATATATTTCAATTGATGGAGTGTGTGGTTGTCGTTTTGCCCAATTCCAATCGCGGATCATGTATTTATGTACCTTTTAAAATAATATAAGATCTTAGAGTCCTTTAAAAAACAATCTATTAGAATACGGTATTTTAAGAATTAGATTCAAATAGTCTAGTATGTCATTAGTTTGCTCCTAAATTCAGTCAATCGCGGTAATGCCTCACCACATATTTCTTTTTTCAGTTTTTATTTCTGCTGCTAATTTACCAACAAATTTACACAATATTTTGAAAATTACACATTTCTTCTTAATTATGTATAAATTATTAGTAATATTAAATTAGTTAAATTTTATTGAGAATTGAACAAAAACAAATAGAGAAGACTGAAGGAGTACAAGAATTTGACTAAGGTCAAGTGCAACATGTTCAAGAGATAAGAGTCACTTTCTATATATTAGAGGTGTATAGATTACTGTTTTTAATGTACCGTATTAATTAGAGAAATAATTAGAGTATTCATTAATCTGAATAGTAGACAATTATTTAATTGAATTAAACTATATCAATACTCATATGGAATAAATAATTCAAAACGAGGAGTATAGTAACGAATAAATATATTTATTCTATAAATTAAAATAAAATAGTGTCTTTTGGACATGCATGAAGGCTAGGGCCGGCTCACATCACATGGTGTTGAGATCATGCAATCATCACATCACGTCCAGAGGAAAATAAATTTCAAAAGGAATCCCTCACATGGACTTTGGAATCTACTAATTAAATCAATATACAATACTCCATTTTTTATTTTCTACTTATTTGAATCCATATAAAATAGTAATAACAAATACCATACCCTCCCTCTCATGATTTTCTTAATTAAATTTATTCACTATGTAAAGTTTTTATCGTTGAAATTAAAATTAGGTGACCACTCCGCTTTCGGAATCGGTAATGTACCTTCTCTGCCGCCAATTGGCTTATTAATTACCAGCAAATATTTGGGTCAAACTTAACCGATAAAGAAAATTACTCTACCTATAAAAATTTGCTTTTGAAAAGAAAAAAGAGGTTAAAGAGGAAATATGTAGTACTAGAATTTATTGTATATTACTTTGTGGGTGTGAATAATTATTATACTGCATGCATATTGACATATTGTAATGTAGAATATACAATCTCCCACATAATTGGTCCGCATACAAAATCGTCTACAGTTCAAAAATTATATTTAAGTATAAAAAAACCCAAATTAAAAGTAGTGTAGGCACTACTGATACACTACTACATATTGAATATTTGGTGGGTGTGTGTGAACTCGGGCAAAAAGCAGGGACGTTACTGTAAAGAGGTAAAGGAGTGCAGTGACAATTGAGACCAAATGCTTCGCTGTGCTCCAGAATCTCATGAGACAAAGACAAACCACAAAACACTCTTCAAAACGACAATCCCATTTTCATTTCCTCCAAGGGACCACTCTTTTAATTCCCATTTCCAATTTCAACTTCAAACACTAAAAGGAACAACATGGCTACAAAAATGACAGCTAATTACCGCCAAAATCAGTCTATTAGCATAATTATAATACCAACTAACTAACAAGATGCTAGTATCTTTTAATTTTAAATTTAACCAACTCAAGTTGGGAAAAATCTCCACCAGCAACAACCATTGCATTTCCACCCATTCACCAAACGCCACTTCTAATTCTCTTATTTACAACTTCTACCCTTTTTTATCCATACTCACATAACACTGCACGCATTTGGGTTCTCATCACTGAACATCTGTTGATCCGGAATTGGATACACGCTCTGTGGATACGGGTACGGTTGTCCATACCCGAATCCGTCCACCGGAGTGTACCCGCAAGCAGGTACAGCCAGGTACTCCATTCTGTTCCCCTCCATTTTCGGAGCACCACCACCACATGAATTCTCCTCTTTGCCCTTCTTCCCTCCTCCCTCGTTGCCTTCCTTCTCTTTCTCCTTCTCCTTCTCCTTCTTCGGAGGCACGATCTCCACCGGACGCTTCAGAGTCTTCTTCAACGATTCCACCAAGGCCTTGGCGTCCATGGTGCCCTTCACTGTCACCAGGTCCTTCTCTCTGTCGATGCACTTTTCATGAATCCCTGCGAATCAAAACATCCATCAGATCACATTACAGTGGTGACTTAAATTAACACCGTTACTGCAACGGCACGGGAACGGAAAACTCACCAGTTGTCTTTGCCAGAACTTTGTGAATCTTCACGATGCACCCTTGGCAGTGGAGTGACAGCTTCAGAACCGCCGTAGTCACCGGAGGCTGTTCATTTATAAAAATTATAATAATAATCAGAATAGCGACAAAGAAGACAACTACCTAATAGTCCAAATCAATTGCGGCGCAGTATAGCGAAGACGTGAATTGAATCCGGATAACAAATGTGCATAACATGCGGCGTGTAAATGGCGCTGGGATGCGCCGCACATGACACTGTTGAGTAATTTTATAAGGATTTCAACATTAAATTTAAAATAAGTAAATAAATGTCGGTACCTCTTTGCATTTCTTCTCCTCTGTTTTCTTGTCGTCGGATTTCTTCTCACAACCTTTGTTATCGTCCTTCTTGGGCACGGGAGAGATGAGGTCGACCTTCTTCTTCGTTTTATCGGCGAGCTTGTCTCGGACTTTCGCCGGATCTACCTTTCCGATGACGGTCAACTTGTTCTCCTCCCACTCTGCTTTCACGCACTCCACACCTTCACTCAAACAAAACAAAAAACAGAACCAGAAACAAGTAAGGTATGGAAAAGAAAAAGCAAAAGTGCGAGAAAATGTAGTGTAATGAATGAGTGTGGTTGAGAATTGAGATAATTACCTTCGAAACCTTTGACGCACTTGATGATTTTGGAAGCACAGCCTTCGCAATGCATCTCCACCTTGAGGACCACCGTGACGGCACACTTCTGATCCTCCTTCTTAGCCTTACCTCCTCCGTCGCCGCACTTGCTCTTCTTCTGAGTGCATTCATGGCTCTTCTGCTTCTGCAACAGCAACAAATTAAGCCAACACATTATCGTCACAAGAGATGAATCCAGCAGTCAAAACTCAGAAAGAGATAATAAATATAAAGACCGAGTTGGCTCACCTCGCCCATGGTTAGTGATTCTGCAATTAATTCGATCTCTGGTGCTGCAGCACAGCAGACAGACACAGAAACAGTAGCGATGAATTGAATGAATTGACCTGGTTTTTGCAATGTAATAATAGAAATGGATGCTAAATAGGAGAAGGCGAGAGAGATAGGGCAAGGATCGTATTTATAGAAAGAGGTTGTGGTGGGTGTGGGATGTTTAATGAGGATGATGATGATGGGAAAATGACTAATGATGGATGATGTGTGTCTCTGCGGTTACCGTATTGGAGAGGGAGGGTAGGGGAACTGTAGTGAATGAGAAACTTCCAGGTAACGTGAAGGCAGGTGCGGTGCGGTTCGGTCAGGTTAGTGCGAGTGATCAAGTGAGGGTTTTGGCAGCTTGCGTGTGTGCGAGCGTGTTCGACGAGACACAGTAGTGGAGCTAGTCATAGCTGGTACTGCTACTACTAGCGCACTACACACGTACCATTTTACACAATGGTTGTGAGTGGGACCCTCAGTCTCTCCCATTTCTTGCCCTTTAAGTTTTTAAATACTTACCATGTATAGGGGACCTATTTTTTCGTTTATTTGTTTTTAGTATAGTGAGCTAGTTCGTGTGGTGCAAGTAAATGATGTTGGAAATTAATGTGTATTTTCAAGAGGCATTAATTTTGAATGAATGTGGAGTTTATTTAATTTACACTAGTAAATGAACACATTTATTGAAGTGAAAATTGTACATATGGCAGCATTGATGTTTTGTATATTGATCATACAAATGTTGAAAGCTTTGTTGGGCCGACCAAGCTTTTGACCAGGCCTCTACCCACCAAGACACTAGTTGCTGGCTAGGAAATATACTGGGCAAAGCCCATGTCATAAGCTGGGCTGATCAACAAAAATGCACGACATGGGCTGAGCAATAATCGGTAGATAGGGCCCACGAGCAGTGTGTGGCCGGTGAATGGTGAGAAAATATTTTTTTTGACAAGAAAACTCCACACTCACACATATACTATTACTCAACCCCATACCACACCCATGAGGGGTCTCAAACAGAGTCCTCGAACTTTCACCCAAGCCTTGCTACCACTTGGTCAAGCGGACGGTGGCGATGGTGAGAAAATAAGAACAATGGGTGCAAGTAAAAATAGAGTTAATGCACCAAGATGAAGGTACGCTTGTTATATATCCAAACACGCTCAGACACTCTTCTCATACTTATAGTGTGGAAATATAATTTAGGCGCTAAAGGAGATTCAGTTTAGAGAAATCTTGTTTTACAAATTGTGTTACAAGTATAAAAAAAAAACAAGTACAGCTCGGTGGAGGTGTGTTGTATGAAGCTTAAATATGTGGTGAAGTGCCCAACTGATGTGGCTATGATGGGATCAATCATTTTATGGCCCAGTTATTAATTTATATTCTTGTTAGTGACCATAAGTTACATTTTCTCAAAATATAATGAACAAGACATTTATATTGAGACGGAGTGAGCAAATGCTTTTACAATGAATTAGTTCACATATTTTAAGTTTGTTACAACATATGCAAGTCATTTGAGTTACAAGAGAAAATACACAAAATTTTGCTTAATTATTCTGAAAATAGAAGGTAATACACTATTTTGGGACATATAGATTAATAGGTGTGACTTTATAAACGGAGTTGGGGGTGGCCTCGTAGGCTTAGTAATAAGACAAAAGACAAGGACACAGCATGTCAGAGGAACTCTTGGTGTAGCACTTTAGAGAAGAAAATATCTTGAATATGGAATGGTGAGTGAAGATGGTAGATAGACATGTGTGTGGCCAATATCAGTTCAGAGGCATTCACCTTTTTGTAATCATGAACAAGCGTACACCAACAAAACGTTGATGCTTTGCAATATTGCATTTGCAGGACCAATATCAGCTCTCTTTTGTCCTCTCTGGGACATAAACATGATTATCTTAAACATCTGATTTGAGGCTAAGGAGGGAGGAGAGGTAGCAACTAGCAATAGCATTGAAACTTGAAAGTAACGTAGTGACATCACGGATTGGTGGTGGGATCGCGCGCGGGACGCGAGAGAGCGAGAACCGAACACAGGACAAGACAGACCCCACGAGGCCACGAGGGGGAGGCAGCACTTTCAGGTGAGGTTGCACACGTGGCGTCGCCTCATTAGTGGGGACAAAGTAAGCCCACGTGACATGGAGTGTTTGTATCACGTGGGCGTAGATGAAGGGAGGCAAGAAAACTTGTAGTCCAGTACGGGCAGTGCCCAGTGCTGTGCTCATAAGTGATATGATGTGGTAGATGGAAATGGAAGGAGAGAGCTGCTTTGAATCAAATCCAAATCTAAATCGGCGAACCAGAAAGAAAATCCTTATCCTGAGCCGACCCCATTGCAACAAGCGCTTTAGTCACTTCATGTTACTTCACTTATAATATCTTTCTCATCGATCCCTACCCTATATATACACATTACCTTATTAGCTCATGTCACATATGTATATACAAATACAATTCTTCATTTTCTTCTTCTTCTTCTTCTTCTCCTCTCTGTATCTATATATACGCTGAGATTGGCCTTTATCTGCATTTGCACCTGCACCTTGTCTTTCTTGTATGTATATATAGGATTGGGAAGAGAGAAACAAGAAAGAAAGAGGTGCAGGTGGATGTGCAGATGAAGTCCATTTCGGCCATCTACACCTAGAAACTTGGTATATACATCTAAATATTGTCTTTGCCATCATTTCTTGCATATGCTCATATTTCTAGATTTGTAGCTACCTAGGGCATATGTATACATGAGCATAGGTAGCAGCTAGACGTACGTTTTGTGCCTTTCATTTTCACTAATTCATCTTCTTCTGTGTTTAATGTTCTCTTCAACTACAGATTTATATGTAAACTCCGCTTGCAATTGACAACATGGATGATCCTTAGGAGAATCTACATGTCTTTGGCAGGCGTATATGTTGGCTGATCCTTAGGAGAATCTACTTCAATTCCTATTGTTTATTTTTTTGGTGAATCAGATTCGCGACCTCTGAGTATGCAAATCGATCCTCTGTACTACTGCTTGACCAATGAGACATTGGTGCTATATATTTTGTTGAAACATGTAGTTGGGTCTCAAAGAACCGATACAAGAAATGCAGATATTGTAGGTAAAACATATATAGCATGAGGAAGGAGGGGAAGAAATGAGAATGAGATGAGGTCCTTTAAACTACAACTCTCCATCTCTCTATGGCATCTTGGTTGTTTTGCCGTCTCAAACAGACACGTCATCAAAATTGGACAGTACTACTTTTGACCACCGTTAATTGAAATGCTTATTTAGCCCATTATAAAAAAAAAGTATGTCACGTAAGTATCAAATTTGGTATCATTTCCATTTGAGCATTACTAAAACAATTTTACCGAATTTTTATCTACACTTTTCTCGTTTCATGAATGCTCCAATACGTTTTGATTATCCACCAAGGGTTCCTCTGTCACTTTTTCTCTGGTAACTCTATTTGAAAATGGGAAAAAACCGAAAGAAGTTCAAATATATTCCTTGTATAAAAGTTAACTAACATATATAAAATACACATGCAAGTTTTTGACAGCCCCTTAAAATATGGTATTTGTACCATCATCATGAGGCGATGACATTTCGTCTTGTGCTTAATTATTCGCATATAGTGTGGGTTCCTAACGGACCCGCATCTTGAATTTTGGTGTGTGTTTTTTTAAGACGCATGTGTAAGTCTTTGTATCTTTGTCCACCTTTTGAGTGGAGTGGAGGGTGCCTCGTACTCTCTAAAGTGTTTGTTTTTTAAAGATGACATTTCGAATCATTGTGACTATGAGCTAATGGGTGAAACACTGACTTGATAAGGTGAGTCGAACAAGCTTTAGCTGACCTCATTGAGGCGAATCAAGGCCCTAGTCGACCTTGGGGAGGTAAACTTAGGAGACCATGGTGTTGATGTGTGATCTTAGATTTGAGCAAGCGAGAGAGGATGCGTTCAATGAGAAAAGCCACTTTTCCACTAAAAGTTGAAAAATGACACTCATTTGAGATAAAAATTCAAAATAAACATAACACTTATCTTAGACGAAAGACGTATAATTTACGAATCTTATTGACCAACCTACTTGTCACGTGATATCAAGTTATACTATTATAAAGTTTTGAGTGTCATTTAAAGAAAAGAAAAACATTTTCAAAGATTTGAGAGGTTGACGTGTCTATTGGCAAGCCAGAAGTAAAAACTGCCAAACCATAGTGAGATCCAGCAGCATGCTTTATGCTTCTATTTTCCCTAAAAAAAACTTTGTTTATGAAAGATCACTGTCTTCAAAAACTCTCTTTTTAGATTTTGTCTTGTATCAGATTACCTAACCTCCAAGACTCTCACTTGCTTCCAAGAAATGCATCAAAATATAACTCATTTGACAATGACCCTTATTATAGCTTTCTTGGAAATAATGTTACAATTACAATCACAGTTACACATGCTAGCTCTTCTTATGGAGAGTCACACTTATTATAGATAAATGGCCATGATTTTATTCTACTATCGAATAAAATCATGCCCACATATCTACAGAAAACCACCCATGCAAGCTACTTGAAAGTTGAGAGCAATGTTTCGTTACAGTAAATGCTGAGCCACATGGAAAACACTGTCTTTCTTTCCCGCACGAAACAAACGAATAAGATTGACATACTTTTCATATCTCACAACTTGGATCTTACTTTCTCAATTAGCTCTCTTCTGAGGATTTTTCCTGATGCTGACTTTGGAACGCTATTAACGAATGTCACCCTTCGAAGTCTTTTGAAAGGTGCAACCTGTAAAAGCATAGCATAAAAAAAGAAGATAAAATGACTTGCTTTCATTTTTCACCAGATACTTGCAATAGCATAATGTTTTATTGCTGTCACTTTAGTTTACCAGTTCGGCGATAAATTTCTGTACATCTAGTTCAGTCAGTGAGCTGTTGGGCGATCGAACAACATATGCAATTGGGACCTCACCAGCTTCAGCATCTGGAAACCTGCAGAGAGACACATGACTCGGTTTTTTAATGGGATTGAATTAAGCACATTCCATAGGAGGTGTAAGAGCAACTTACGGGATGACAACAGCATCTAATATTTCAGGGTGAGAGACAAGCAGCCCTTCAAGCTCTGCTGGAGCAACCTAATGAGAATCAATCAAGAACATAATTAGTAAATTGGATGATGCATATCCATTAGAAGAAACTTCATGGATAACTACGGAATTGGATGCATATTGCCATGAGACAGAAGATATCAGTTCACCCTTGCTATATTTTAGAGGAAAACATTCAAGATGCATTGTCAAAAATCTTGGTCGCAGAAAGAACATAACATCCAACCAATAGGACATATTAGATACCCACATTACAAAGAGATTAAGTACTGGACAGGAAAAATATTAATTGGAAGCCCACCAGTAGGTTCTCCATGAAAAAATTTACTACTTTATTATAGATTTCAAAGAAGTCTCACTTTATTGTTACTTCTCCTATATTATAAGCTTGGGACATGGACACCCTGGTTAATACGGAAATAACCAAAGTGATACTAAGATTTGGTGTTAGAGAAAAGTCACCTGATATCCTTTGTACTTGATGAGCTCTTTAATCCGGTCTACAACAAAGAGCTGTCCATCCTCATCAAAATATCCAAGATCACCCGTATGAACCCAACCTTTCTTATCTATAGTCATTTCAGTTGCCTGTGGATTGTTAAAATAACCTGAAAATGAACCCATTGAAGTGTTAGTGTCGCCTAACTGGAAGCCTAAGAAAATGCATAAAGTGTGTTACTGATTAAATAACCAACAAGCAATTTCAAGAATAACAGGGCCAACAATACTTGACAATCTTATCAAGCAACTCTTTTCTTACAATATAGATTACTACTGTATATAAAAGTAAGAAAAACCTCGATCTATTACAATTTACAAGGATGGCTCCAAGAAATTCATTGAGATGTACATGGCATGCACTATTTGCCATCTTGACACCTAAATGAAGAGACTGTATAGTTTTAGTTATGAAGGTTGCAGTAGTAACAAAACTGTAACATGAGTAACTTCAATACAGTTGGTAATTCTGCTCATAATGTCACCGAGTCAAACTATTTCAAGGGATGAGGTTATTAGACATTCAAGGAAACTAAATCCTTCAGAAATTCCACCCTTTCACAATGAAAGGAAACTGGTGAAGAGCTAACATAAGCTAGCATATCAGCAGATGCTTTGCTATCTCTGTAAGCCAGCAGTGCTATGACCCAGATGAAGCTTTACGATTGCCCATGCAGCCCATCGGAAAAAAAGAGAGCATATTGTAAGAGTGTATCTTGCAGCATCTATCTTACACGCAATTTTCTTTTTCCCTCCCAAAATAAAACCAAACCCCAAGTTTCTTCATACCCTGACCCTTATATTTTGACAGAATAGCTATGTGCGTCAACTGGCATCCTAAACAAATACACCATGAGATAAATTATGTCACATCCATGAATATTGATCCCATTAGGATCAGGCAAACGTTTTGCTAAACATAAATAGGGCACTTCCTAAATCAGTTGCTTGGATCCTTAGTAAAAGCCAGGAAATCCTCATTTACCTGGTTGTGAACAATATTTTCCAAGATATAGATTATGCAATCACCCTGATCACATAGTTTATAAACAAAAGTACTAGCTTTTATAGCATAAACTGCCAGGATAGAAGTTTGGCATGTCAATCACAACAATGGTGTTAAGTGTTAACCTAATTAATAGGCAATCCTCTTGTAGTTTCCTACCCAGAAAAGCCACATTCAATTTGTTGGTCCACAACAATTGTTTAACTCAAACAATAAACATTTACCTCGAAATTTCTTTACTAATTAGTCTATACCACATTTGTTCCTCCATGGCATCAATATGGACTACAAAGTACAATCAGTACACCATGTTATATATAATTATGGAACGCCCAATAATACTGACCCCATATGTATCAGGCAAACATGTCAATAAACATGAAATGGGGAACTTCCTAAAATTGTCACTTGGATCCTGACTAAAAGCTAAAAAATCATCATTTACTTGCATGAGAATAGTATTTTCCAAGATGTAGATACTGCAATCTGCCTGATTAAAAAAATTGTAACAAAAAGCACTGTCATTTTAGATCATGCAAGGATGGAAGTTTAGCAGTTTGTTGACCGTGACGACAGTCAGAGCCATGGTGTCTAGTTAACTGGTATGTGCAGTGCGATTTTAGTTGCTAATAGATATGCTACACCCAAGGTGTTGCTCCACTAAGATAATTTAAATAAAAAAATACAAATTTCTTTAATATTATAAAAACATCATCTTTGAAGGAATTAATTACCTTGCATCATATTAGGTCCCCGAACCCATATTTCCCCTAACTGACCAGGAGGCAGAGGCTTCAGTGTGTCCACACTGACTATTTGAGCTTCAACTCCTGCCACGAGCATTCCAGCTGAACCACTGTGTCGCACACCTCCTAGAGTATTTTCAACCGAAACAATCCCGCAGGTTTCTGTCATGCCATAGCCCTGAAATCACATGGATCTTTTCAAATCAGAAGACAGCTTCACTACTTTAAGCTAGGCATCAAAATATACGAAAAGAAGCACTCTAATCCTAGACGAAAGAGATTTTTAACTCTCACTTACTTTGTGCAACCAATATTTTCCACTGTTGAGAGAGTTTATAAACTTAAGAGATCTTTTAAAATCACAACTTTTGTTGCGAACAACAAAACAAGGGACTTAGATTAAGTCCCCCCACTGGTCCACTGTGGATGATAAGTACTTGATAAATGCAAAATTTAATGCAGTGCCTTTTAATCTTAAGTAAACTCCTAACTATCCAACTAATGAAAATTCACTGTGCCCTGTCCAAGCCTCAATAACTATAAAAAGTAAAAACCATTGACTGATCACAACTACAATAAGGATTATTCATTATTCGCTATGTGTATATGCCAAATGGAACCAGATTCTTGCACATGTAATTGAATGTTGGCACATTAAATTCGACACAGAATAGTATGGTGGCCAACATCTCAAATAAATACCTGTACAACAAGAGCTTGAGGGAAATTCTTGGCACACTCCTCCATCAATTCCTTCCCCAGAGGCGCTGCACCCGAACCAATTTGCTTTAAGCTCGAAAGATTATACTTCTTCACCACACTCTGCTTGGCCAGAGCCAGTATGATTGGAGGCACAACCCACAGATGCGTCACCGAATATCTTTGCACCGTCTTCAAGATCAGCTCCAGATCGAACTTGGCCAAGGACACCACCGTATTGCCCCTCTGCAGCTGCGAGTACAGAATGATGGCAAGCCCAAACACATGAAACATAGGCAACACGCACAAGAACACATTGTGCATCTCTCCGGCCAACTCCTGGTCCGCGGTCACCATAAGCGACCCAGCAATGAAATTCCCATGTGTCAGAACCACGCCCTTGCTGGTCCCTGTCGTGCCCAAAGAGTACAGAAGCGCCGCCGTATCGGTCTGCTTGACGTTAGCCACCGGAAAATCGGATACAGATCCGGCCAAGCCAATCAGTTCGGAGAAACTCAGAGTTTTCGAATTGGAGACGATTCGGGAAGAATCGGTGGAGCCGAGAAACACAGCTGGAAGATTGAATTGCTTGACCTTGTCCCAGAGTTCAGGAACGGTGACGATGAGCTTGGGGTTGGAATCCTGGACTTGTTTCGAGATCTCGTGGACGGTGTAGATGGGGTTGACGGTGGTGGCGATGGCGCCAACGGCAACAACGCCGAGAAAACAGACGGGGAAGTGGATGGAATTGGGGGCGATGATGAGGACGACGTCGTTTTTCTTGATGCCGAGGTGGAGCAGAGCGTGAGCGACCTTGATGACGGTGGATTTGAAGTCGGAGAAGGAGAGGGTTTGGGAGGAATCGGCGTCGATGAGGGCGGGGTGGTGGGGGTAGGAAGAGGAGTTTCTGAAGAGGAATTGAACCATAGAAAGGTTTGGGTCTTTGGGGAGCACCAGAGTCGGCCGGAGCGACCTGTACACGCCGTCGCGGCCATACCCAGATTTCTCCATTATTGCTAAGCGGTGAGTTTAGAGATATATGTGTCTGTGTCAGTGACAAATGTACACAACTGAATCTGAAAGTGTGGCAAGCAATTATATGGCAAAAGAGTTGGTCCGAGTGAGTGACGTTCCTGAAAGTGGTTGGAGGGAATGTGACTGTGAGTTGAATGTTTTTCAATTTGGATTGGTTTACTTTTGAGCTGGCTGTGAAAATAAAATAAAGTCAAAGTCATTTAATATTGGGCCGGCATTTTATAAATGTGGAAGTATCGAATTGTTGGGCTTGGATCTCTATTGGACAATGATGACCGTCTTTCGTTCCTTTTTATGTTTATTGGCCCATGGGAACCAACATCTTTTTGTTTTTTTAAAGAAAATATTATATTTTTTTAAATAAATATCATTTGATTACAACTCGATACTCAATATTGCGAGTCTAACATAGAACAACGGACCTAGCAATCGCATTAGTCACACCATTCGCAGGCCGCTTCACAGACACAAATTCTATTCTATCCCAGAATTGTGTTAAATCGTAACTACCCAACCCGAAAATCTTGATTTTGTCTTCTCGGGTTCTAACTTCAACAACGACCTGAGTAACATCAGTTTCAACGATAACCGATTGTCATCCTTGGGTCATTGCCGATAACAATGCATCCCAACAGCACCAAACAATATCTATCAAATCATAACAAAAACAACTTCCAACAAGGGAAGACATACCGAAACTTCCAACA
>JAYMTF010000126.1:0-51315 GCA_036897485.1 Pelargonium nanum
CCTAGATACCCTGCAGGTATTACTCTCATACGAGAGACAGACCGCTCTGATTCGAAAGCCCTATCACCGCCCAAGGAGTCGCGGCGGCCGCCGCCGCTCTTGAAAGAGAAAGAGAGAAAAACCCTAGGTTCCACACCGACTACGAGAGTATTAATGACCCTCCTTTTGTTGCATTGCTAGTTCGGATTCAAATGGATAATAATTAATTCAAAATTGATCTAAATGAATTATTTTCACTATAACATGATCAGGTTTGTTCAATCCAATCCATATTTTGACAAAAACAATTCAATTCAATTCAAAATTGATCAAACTATATCGGTTTTAAATTGTCAACTCTACTTGTATCCTATAATACTTGTGGTATATGTTCTATAATGAATTTGATTTTTCAGTCCTATTTCATTTTCTCAATTGTTATTTTCCCAAAAGTCAAAATAAGTGCTATAATTGACGTTCTACACATGTTAAAAGTAATTTCGTTAATAATTGATTTTTTATTTTTGAACACCTTTATTATTCAAAAGAAATCAAGTTGTTATAACAGTTGACTCTATCTTATAGTATATACAAGGATTTATCTAAATTATTGGTAAACCCATCACAATGAAATATGTGACATCAGGATCAAGATATATTGTATGCCAGAAACATAAAATCTGATGCATTCTGCAAAAAAATATTATAGAAATGCATGATTTGTAATTGGCAAAGTACACTAACATTGTTTAAGACAGTCAATTAACTCCACAAAAATTAATACATTAAGCAGGACGTCACGGAAGCATTGCCTGTTTGCTCCGGACTCTAGGATGTATTTATAAAGCAGCAGGACCGATCCTCTTATTACACTTTGTCATCGTGGAACCACCATCTGGTCTCCTTCGGGGATCTTCCATTTCTACAGTTCTTCACATAGCGATCATTGTCCGCAGGGCGTTGCTGTACCCATGAAAAATCCAACTCAAGAAAAGAAGAAGAAGAAAATATAGAGCAAAAGTTTGAAAGTATACAAATTTTGAACCATACCTTCACAGTTGAGCTAGATAACATGGATAAGATACTGATACAGATGGAACTAACAGTCATTGCTGGGGACCAGGAATCATACAGAATATCTGCAAGGATACATGAGAAAGTATTCCTTTGAATATAAGAGCAATTGACCAACAACACACATAACATCAAGCAGCTCATACCGCCTTTCTTTTTCATGTATCTGTATCTACTATTTTTACATTTTTAACTTAACTGTTCCGATACTATATTCTGCAAAAGTACAATGTTGTAGATAATGTTAATGTTTGGCCACAAACTTGTGAAGTCATTTGCCCAGCCAACCACTCTAACATGACATGCTTCAACAAATCAAAAGTGATGGAACTATGCCAATATTGATTAGAAAACATAACAAATGACAAGAAACTTGAAAAAACTTCCTGATGTATAACCAAATACAGTATAATTAATGAACAGTTCGTGCTTTTTTTTCTTCCTAGAACACTGACAAATATAAAATCAAATTTTATTTTCTATACTTTTCCTTCATTTTCAATTAGGTTGGGATAAGCTGTCACCCAAATACAATTCCTAAAAGTGTTCCCCTTACATTAATGCTCAACACTTGGACCATTAAAAAATTGTTTAGTCTATGTCACACCAATCAACAAATTCAACATATGCCCACTAAAGTTTAGCTGGCATAATACCTTCACCAGTAGATGAGGTTCTTCTTTGAACCAATGATATATTAAAGAGAAACAACATGTGAAGCTCTTGAAAGGTCCATAGCACTTATTTGCAAATTGCAATAGGAAGCAGAGGCAGAAAACTCAGCTGCCTACAAATCCAGTATTGGGCCAATGGTCCTAAAATAGAATCCCTAGTGCACAAATATGGTCCCTACCTCATGGCATGAAACATTTTTTATAAAGAAAACTAACCTGAATAAATCTAACGAGAGTTCCACTACTCACTAGCATATATCGACTTGTGTTCTTGCAATCACGGACTCTTTTTGTCAATACCTTACTTCCACAAATATGGTCTAACACTTCAATCTTGATATTCATGTGAAGGGACTTGAAGGAAAATAGGATAATATACAGAAAACCTCATTCAGGGTATATTTGCCATTCATAGTTCAATTAGTTGGCCCTATAGACTATTACACACTTGGTGACTCCCATGGAAATAAAGTATTTAATCACAGAGATAGCTGGACAATGATTTGTGTAACTTTCCCCTCAGAATACATTGGTTTTGTCAATCACAGAAAAGTCTCAAGAATAGACAATACTTAAACTTTTCTTCTCATTCAATAGAATATAGTGACAACCACAACTACTAGAATACTTTGAATAAGTCTTTTGTAAACAAACTCATGACTAACTAGCTAGAGGTCTACAATGACAGATAACAATGGGAAAATCCGCTATAACTTTTCATTGAATCGAAAAACAAAGTGCCTGTAGCATAATTGATGAAGAGAAATCAATATTTGAATTATCCCGGGAAATCCAATAAGCTCAAAGTAATAAGCAAAACGCATCAATAGAATATTGCAAATCAATCTACAATCAATATTGTTAAAAACAAACAGAGAATTTGATGTAACTCAATACTCACTAGTAAATCAGACTACTTAGCAAAAAGCAACAAACATAAGAGCTCTGCACAATCAAGAGATTCAGATATGGAATTTAGAAAAGCAAGGAAATTTTTTAATAAAGGCTAGAGCAGTACCTAAACAGATATGTCCATTGCTATAAATGTGAGGATGCATAGGCGCTGGAGGGATAAAAATCACCTGTTACAGATAAAATAATGCAAACATAAATACATAATCAGACTTTAAATTCCATGATATCTTGAAATTGACTCAGATTACACACCTGAGGCGCTTCCATAGGATAATGCTCAGGAAAATCCACCTGGAGCTGATACATTTCATTAGCGTACAACGTCCCAGGGGCTCCGTTGACTTCGATAACCCATCTTCGCACAATAAGTCAAGCAAATTAGCCCCAATTCACAAAAATCAGACCTCAAATTCATCATGATCAAATCAAAATTCAGAAGTGAGGAGAGAGAGTGAAAACCTCTGAAGATTATCAGTGACCTTGTGCTTGAATCCGGCCGGAGGATTAACCTGCCACTCCAGCAGCTCTTTCTGTAGCCTATTACAGGCGATCTTGCTTAAGGCCTACGCAATTCAACACCAATCACAACAATCAGAAATCAAAATTAGGGCACACGCATGTACATACACGCGAGTCTCTAAAACGCATAGATGTGAAACGAGAGAGAGAGATTGAAGGAGATGGACCTTTCGCGAAGCAGCCGAAGAGCTGGTCATGGCGTCTTCGAGGAGAGAGAGACACACACACACAGAGGCGAGGGTGGGTTGGGGTGGAACTGTGTGGGCTTTTCTGTGTTGTACCTTTTCTGGAATTGGGAGCAAATCTTGTGTACATTTGAGATCATCTTGATTGGTTAGAAATGAGAGGCCCGATCCAACGGTCATAATTGTTCGGTTGGTAATCAAGAGTTGGACACCGGGTTCTGATTTGGCCACGTTAATAACTGTATCTTGTACTGTCTCTACATTTATGTACCCTAATAAATAACAGACTTGTAAAAGGACATAAAAATAGTTTTTTTTTTTGTTTTTTTTTGCCTGAAATATATTGAAACCATATGTGTAACGTTTTTTAAGCTTCGATCTAATGTTGCTGAATGTTCGGTTTAGACTTTAGAGTTGTGTTCAATTCACCATTTTACTCGCATCTTGTCAATGTTAAAGGCCCCGTAGAATCAACTATGTTGATACGGAAGTTTACTATTATGTTCAAACATAAAAGAAAAAGATAATAATAATCAAATTTATCCCAAAATAGAATACTTGATGTCTTTTTGAGAAAAAAAAAAAACAATGTCTTTCTAGAGGATAATTCGATGGTCAAGGTAAGCATCTCTTATGATGTTCGATTCCAACCATGCAACACCATAAAAGAATAAGTTTTGCCTGAATTTCTCTTCAAGACCAATTTCAGTGAACTATCGATGATGACATGCACCTCACTGAAGGTTACAGGTAGAAGAAGTTTGAACCCAAGTCTATTTCAAAAGAAAAACAAGGGGGCGGGGAAGATGGACTACTTTCTTTGGAAACCCTCCTACAAAACTTGTGGGTGCCATATGTGGACGACTTGTCCACCTAATATTGTAGGGGAGTCAATATCATGATAGTCTCAAAAGGAGACTAAGACACTTGGACTATAAGACTAGAGTGTAGGGTTGCCTTCAACCAAGCTGAATACAAATCTTGCTTGTGGACATGGAAATGGCCAAAGCTCCTAGAGTTAAGACCCTAAAAAATCGATGTGAACCAGTTTTCGGGTTGGGGGAGAATTATTCAATTTACTGAATAAAAAGATGAAATTGCGAAACAAGAAAAGAACGGAGAATTCAAAGAATGGGTCATCCCACTTTGCAAAAAAGAAAAAGAAAGATTGGAAAGGAGTTGCATTCCAGACGTAGATATTGACGCCGACAGCCATCCGATGACGTAGTAGAAAATAGTTCAGTGTAGTTTAAAGATACAAAAAAAAAATATAAAAGTATTCATTACAAAAGACGACAAATACAACGTAGTCATCTATAATTTACTTTCATTATATTAACATTTACTCTTAAAACTCTTTCAATTCAAAAGGAAACAAATTATTTTCTAATCTTTCTTCTTCTGAATGTTTTCACACATTGACCAAGAAAATTATGAAGTTTCCTACTGAATAACCCTTCAAAAAAACAAGCCTTCAGGTTCTCAAATAATGGAAATGAACCCCTTAGGCTGGTTTGGACTTTGGTTTGGTATCAACTAGCTCTACTCTTTGTCTCATTCTAACAAGCCCATCAAACATTATCTATCTTTTCAAGTCTAAGAAAGAATCTGGAGCCTGCCTTCCTGCCTGATTCAAATTTTGGATAATCTTAAAATTGATCATAGACTTGATGCTATTTTTGTTAGTTAGCTAAGATGTCTAGGAAAAGAAACTTGGATACAAAATGCAAAACTTTCTTTCTTCTGATTACAAACTAATAAACAGCAATTCCTAATATCAGGACATGACACCAAACATTGGTTACCAAACAGCTTTTTTTTTTTCAGTCCTCCACATGATCTGTCATATCTTCCCTTGTCATGGAACTGCTAGCAAATAATTGATTCGATTCCTCCGAAGAATCCCCGAACTCCTCTTTGTACATTTCTTCTATCATCGGCTTCCACAGGCGAACTCTAGCATTTATAAACCAATTCGAAACCTGGAAGACAAGAAACATGAATGTGCCTATGTCAATCAACATCATAAATACATAGGCCAAGTCACAAATGACAAGTGAAGCAGTTACTTGGTTCTTTGTCAAGCCGGTTTGTGATGCTAACATTAGCTTTTCCGAGTCATTTGGGTAGCTGTGAAATGATCACGAGGCGTCAATGGCTTGGAAGAGCACAAAGATTTATAAAGATTGTCTAAATTCAAAGCGAACTTACGGGTGAAGGAAGTGCTCGAAGAGCCAAGAACGAAGGATCGCAACAGAGGTATCGGGCAATCCTCTAATGGGTCTCCATGCCTGCCTCTGGCTTTGGATCATCGCGAGCTGTTGTAGAGATATGCGGTTATGCCTGTTCTCTCTATCTAACAAGCTGAGTTGTGTTAACCCAGAGTTGATCTTTGGCAGGTCTTGACAAATTTTTCTCTTGGTGGAGTTGATGTGAGATACTATGTTGTCTCTCAAATTGCAGAAATGCCTTGACATGGCTTGGAATGCGAGACCAGTGTAGGTCTTGGCTGCTCCTAAACCTGCCACCATTTCAAATGACGACACAACCTCCTCCATTTGATGGTAGTATTTATCGTATCTTCCTTCAACCTGCAAAGAGTACAACATTGGAAACAAACATACAAAATTCAGAAACTCAAGAAGCACAAGTTGAGTACATAAAGATGTATATTAAAGTTATGAAATAGAAGTATAGAACTCACCTCCTCCAGCAAGCTAATGAGCTTGGCAATTTTGACTTGAAGTTCGTGTTTTTCGACTGATAAGATCCCATTACTGCACAATTCTGCTTTGAGTTCAGCAGAGAGTCCCAGAGCTCCTCCTCTCCTGCCACCGCGAGTTAACTTTCTTTCACTGCCAATGTCAATGTCCCTGCCACCCACATTCACAATTTCTTCGAGAAGGGCCTGAGCTGGCTTTAGGTACCTTGAATTCCCAACAACATTGGAGAAAGATTCTCCTCCATACGAGGATGAATTATAGGACCGGTTAAATGAGGTCGAAGATGATGCAGCAAACGGGCTCCCCATGAAAGAGTAGTCGTCGTTTACACGTTGCTGTTGCTGGTGTTGTTGATGATGATGATGTTGCTGCTGCTGTTGTAGTCCTTGATTGCAAGCATCTTTGGCTTCTTCACCAGAAAGCATGTAATTGGAGTTTATGAGGTCTGATGAAGTCATTGACCTCTGCCTGCATTGGACCGAAGGAACGAGCACGCAAGAGCCGAGAGATAAGGAGAGCCTCTGAGCTTGGTTGTTGGTCTCATTTGTTGCTCCAAGAAGATCCATCAAATGCCTGGTGTGGCTAATCTCAGAATCTTCCCCAACCGTAGGAGCCTGAACAAGGTCCATTGATCTCGACATTCTTTCTCTAAGAGATTGGATGCTTGGCAAGACGCCAAGCGACTGAGAGTACGCATTGTTGCCTCTCAGACCAGAATCGTCATACACATCAAAATGCTGGTTTTCGAACTGGTTTTGACCGGTCATGGAGTCTGAGATGATGAATTGGCGTAGAATACTTGATGCCGGGTTTGGAGGTGAATCTTGCAAAACCATACCGATCAGAAAGATAGATAATAATAATAATAATAATGATAATGATAAAAAGCCATAGAAAAGTGGCAAGTTAGTGCCTCAGAATAACAGGTGATCAGTCTCTTAAAAATGTAAAGGACACAGAATCAGCCAAAGGGTTTGAATTGAATCAATGAAGTGAAATTCATGGAAGGAATGGAAAGAAGAAACACAATTCCCCTAGGGTAGCTAGCTTCCTAAGGTAATAAATGACAACACTAAGAACTGAAAGAGGCTAGTAGTAATGCTTAAGGTTTTATTTTCATGGGCTCATGGCTATAATTGCAAGTACAGAGAAATGGGGTTGTTGGGTCATTAAGCACAAGGCCATCTGAAGCTATGACTCCAAGCACTGAAGTGGAAATCTGTACCAACTTGCACTTAAAGCAACTTAAAATCAACACTGGAAGTTCCAAATTTAAGCCAAGAGCTAAGGACAAACTCACAAGCAGAAGGCATGCATTTGACAGGATAGAGAGAAACAGTACAGATGACAAAAAAAAAATCTTGTGGATTCAAATTAGAAAGAAGCTTGGAACAGAGCATACACCTAAAGAATCCATCAGAACAAGAACAAGAAATCAAGAAGCAAGAAAGCATGAGAATTAAGGAGGGAAATCAAGAACCTTAGAGCAAGGATGGAGGAGGGAGGGAAGCTAATGCTAAGCTAAGTCATGAGCTCACAAGGAGGCAGTGTGTATGTGTATGAGAGCAGTGGCAAGTAGCAAGAAGAGTACCTTTGATGATGATAATGATTCAGAGAAGAAAGCAAGAGTGACTCAACAAAGGGTCTAATCTAAAAAATCTTTCTAGTAGAAAGCTATAGAAGCTAGAGAGAGACATAGGCATAGGGCTCTGCTAGTTCTTCAAAGAAGAAAAGCTAATTGGCCAAGTTAAAATTGCAGAAAATGACAGGAAAAAAAGATGGTCCCCAACATCCCTGACCATAAAACAACAAGCAAAAGCATCAATCCTTCAGCTTTAATGCCTGCGGTTACATTTCTTTGGGATACTCAAAAGCACTTTCAGCTCAAGAAACAGGACACTGCTTTTTTCTCTTTCTCTCTCTTTCTCTACATTGAGAATAGAGGACAGAGGACACAGAGGAGGAGAGCTGAGAGCTGAATATGTTAAATTGTTCTGTTCACTGGGTTGGGCTTTGGGTTTGCTGTAATCGATCTGTAAAAAGAAGAAGAGGAAAAAGTGAGCCATCTTTTGCACACTCCCAGTTACAAGATTGTCTGGTTGTGACTCTGTGACCCTTATAGGAATATCTAACTTTTTTTCCTCTTAGATGTTGAAATCATGCAACAGAGACGTTGAAAGGACACTGAAAATCACAATCTTTCATAGATAATATTTTTTGTTTGTTTTAAATAAAATAAAAAAAAAGAGAAATAAAATTAACAAAATGTGATTCTGTGATATAGTGTTTTGCTTTGGTGATGAGAGATTTTTGATATTCTGGGAGCATTTTGGGTTAGTCTGTTTGGATGGCTTCAGTAATGATTGCCATCTTTGTTCCTTTGGCCTCCTCCACTTGTCACTCTCTGCTTCTCTAACTTTTGTTCTATTAATTTACAACCACAAAGCCCCACAGAAGTGAACTCTATGGTGCACATCTTTAAAAGTCACTACTCAACCATCAAGATCAACCATTCTAGTAAAACTTTCAATTCAAGCCCAAAAAAGGCAATGCCAGAAATTTTTGAACAAAAACACAGTTGAGACTTGGCATAAAGACCAAATACACAAAACTTCATCAATTACTGTATTCCAGGCAGTTGAAATTAATTTCGGATATGGAACATTAATCAGTGACCAAGGCTAGGAGCAATAGAAGCATACCGTGAGAGAGAAATGTGACTGACCACCTGCTGCAGCAAACGTACAGCAGCAAAAATGGCGTAGGAGAGTGATGCAGGGAGGGTCATATATTCCTTTTTATCAGGTTGCTTGATTCAGTCCAAGTAAACACGTTGTGCATTTGCCAAACCCTGCCTTCCCTTTTTCCCATCATTTGTCACTCTCATTGCATATGCAGTGTTGGTTTGGTTGCCCAACTTGCCTGTCTTTCATCATAAAACAAATTAAATCAGCAAATTCTAGCCACCATTTCAGGTCATCTACTATATGCAGCCACAGAACAGAGTCACTGGACCTCATAACTTACCTCATTACATGGGACCCATCCTTGACATGGATTTGCAAAATCTGTACAGATATTATAGCTAACTGAAAATTTTAAATCCTATCAAGTGTTGGCAAAACCAATCATTTTCGATACGATTGAATAAAAACAAAATATACTGAACCTGCTCATAAATAAGAAACTTTTTAAACTCAGAATGAGATAATTATGTAAACCAGATATTTGCTATATGATCATAAACAACAATATACCAAACTTAAGGAGAATGCATATATGAGAGAACTAGAGGATACCCCGAGAGAAATGGTAAGTGTAATTGTTCAAGCATCAGAAAATACACAGGTCAGAAGAGGATGCATATTGAAGAACCAAGTGCACATACACTAAATTGATTAGCAAGATTCGAAAATTCCTAACCAATTATTTGGGGTGGAAGGGTGGGTTTATAACCCAGCTGCAAGAAATCAGTCTTCTGCAACTCATTGTGAACAAAGAGAATTAAATGGCACTTTGTAGAAAAGAAAGAAGATAAACAGTATAAAACCTATTCTTCACATTCAAGAGGGTAAAATAGTTTCACATAGCACAGATACTCCTTTTCTTTACTGAGGGGTCACAGTCTAACTGCACCAAAGAACATTTCCATGTAAGATGATATTATTTTCAACTACATGAATACAATCTCAATTAAAAAAAAAAGAAAAAAGATTTCAACTTGGCTTTCACATTCTCTATGCCCAAGATGCTGTTGTTTCTGAAGATCACAATGCAAATTTGAAAGTAATGATACATGCATTATACTTGACACACAAGTCAAAATTTCTCACATCACATTTATTTCTAACTTAGATAATACATGAATGTCACACTTGACAGCACCTTTACAAGGTTCCTCATTGAACAACATACTACAATTACATCAACCTCTTTTACAAGTGGGCCTTATACCCTATGATATGTGCATCTATATTTGTTCTGCTTGTGGTTTGAATATTAACCAATAGTAACATCACAGGTTATCCTACATATTTCTCTTCTTCTTTTTGATATTTTAGTAATAATCTCCTGAGGATGATTAAAAACCATGAAGATAGAGACAAGTATTCTTTCAGACTATAAAATCGTGTAGCTGATGAGGACTTCCAAACCTGTTTTGTTGCTTTCCTGTATCCATGCAATGATAATCCATTGTGCCAGGTCCCACAAAAGAAGACATTGTTTCGCTACCTCTAATATGGCTTCCATCAGACATATCACTATCTAGACGGTGCAACCCCAATGCAAGTGAGACCTGGCCACCAATTCCAAAATCATTCAGCTCTGACATATCATCTGTGGCAGCAGCAGCAGCCAGTAGGTTATGGTCATCCATTGTTGGCTTTTGATCATCTTGTAATTGGATTACCCCAGAATGTATTGCATTATCTTTATGAAAAACGCTTTGAAACACCACTCTTGTGGTTGACACATTAACTTCTACACTTGTGATATGATCACACTTCAAGTCATGGGCTTTCCCTGGTTGGGAGCTATCAACAGCTGCAGATGTTGTACCTTCCTGCAACTCTACTCCATCATCCGATGCTGAGCATTTATCTACAGGCACCTGGGATGCATTTTCAATAGATTTGGAATTCATCTCTGACTCACCAAACTCCTCTTTGTACATATCTTCAACCATAGGCTTCCAAAGACGAACCCGTGCATTTATAAACCAATTTGCAACCTGATCGAAGCACAAAATTAGTGATAATACCAAATGATCAGACAGAAGAGTTACTTGCATTGACGTTAATGTTTATGAAAAAACTAAGATATCCTTTCAGTACATGAAACAATAATCAATGTAATAATAGTTATGAATGCAGAGTACATGCATAAAAGAACACCCTAGTTTCAAAGATATCGAGGAAAAAAAGAAAGGATCAAGTGTGGTACTCAATGTTCTAACCAATCACGTTGATATCCATTGTTAAAACGCTGAACTTATAATCCATCATCAGAAATTTAGATTTAATCTATTTCTTTACCTGGTTTCTGGTCAAACCTGTCTGTCTTGCTAGCATGATTTTCTCTGAATCATTTGGATATCTGGCAAAAGACCGTAACCAAGGAAACAATTAGAAACAATAAAATCTCTGGTAATTAACATATACAATATGGAAGCAAGTGTTCTTGGACATACGGATGAAGAAAATGCTCAAACAACCAAGCACGAAGGGTTGACACAGAACTTTCAGGAAGCCCTCTTTGTGGCCTCCAAGAATGTCGCATTACGCCAAGCTGCTGCATGGCCCTCTGCTGTCGAATCTGATGATCCACAGAGCGAAGACGAGGTATTGTAGTTTCTTGTTCCCCAAGGCTACTCCTAATTACTTGAATCTGACCACTAATTGCATCATGCAGACAGCGAAAGTGCCGGGAAATTGTTTGTTGGGCAAGTGCTGTATATGCTTTAGCTGCCCCAGACCCAGCTATTGAATCGAATGATGACACCACTATCTGCATCTGATGGTAATATTGTTTGTATCTTCTATCTACCTGCAACAAGAGCACGATCATTAATAATCTTGCAAAGTTCATCTCCGTAAAAGCACATATTAAAGTAAAAGAATGTCATTCGAACTCAATAAAAATAGGGTAATTCCTAGACAAGTATAGGTAGAAAGCAAAAAGGATCGACATAAATAAATATTCTGAAAAAGAACGATACAATATCCTCTATTAAGCTAAATTGACTCAAAATTCTTCAAAATCCACACCTTATTGCTCTGTTCATCGAGAGTGCTACTTGAAGCATCATGGCTTTATAACTTTCTTGACAATCTATCACTTATAATCTCTTGGGCAACACCTTTCTTAAGGAACACAAACTAACCCCATTATCGCGTAATATGTCATACCGCAATTCTTTTACTTAACAATGAGGAAAGTATGAATCTGGTACAAAATATGTGCCGTAGCTAGTAGCTACCCAAGGTCTTTAGATTGGGATGAAGTTGCCACCATTATAATACAAAACTTACTTCAAGAGATTCATGGTGGGTTAGTTTTGATCAAGATATTTTCAATGCATGCACCTCAAATACTTCTGCTCAAAGGATCAGCATATGTCAAATTGCTTTCCACGGCCTTAATAAAAATATATGTTTCACACTTGTGTTGTTAATAAACTAATTCTAATTTATGAGATATAACCACCTTTTTCATAATTATAAATCATTACTGATGGAAACATAGAAAAAAAAATTGCAAAAAATATAGAAAGTTTTATCACGGTACACTATTTATGTTTGCTTCAAAGAGCCAATTCATGTGTGGTTGAAACAAGGAAGAAGGCTAAAACAACATATAGAGTTTTTTATCTGAAAGTAATTCTGTAGTCTGAATTTTATGATGTGTATTGGGTATAAAGGAGTATGTCCGGTCGAAATATCTCGAACCAGGAAAACTATATGACCATCCAAGCCAAATAATAATCATACAAAATAAACCCATAGGATTAAACAGATATGGAGGCAGTAACTTACTTCGTCCATCATGGAAAAAAGTTTTGTCTTCTTGTTCTGCAAATCCTGCCGTTCTGCCGATGATAACTCAGTAGAACAATTGGTATTTGACTCAATATTAGCATCTGACAATGTCCCATTAGTTGTGGGCAATAGAGAATGACTGCTAGATCTCCTATCAGTTCCCTTGGAGGCATCTAAGCCACTGCCATGAACATTTTGACGCTTGCTTGAGTCAACTTGCTTCAGTGCCTTTTGAACATTTACTACTTCATCAAGCAAAAATTGAGTTTCCTTGAGGTATTTGGAGTTCAAGATAGTGTCTGCAAAATCAGCTGGCTCATATTGGTACATCCCCGAATGCATTTGAGGATTGCAAGACTCTTCTTTGACAGTATTGTGATTGCCTCTGGTAAAAGAATTAGATGGAAAGCATTCAGATCCCCTCAGCTCCCTACTCTTATTGCTCCCATCACCTTGACAAGAATGTGTCTCTTTTCCTGAGGTTGGGAGGTGAGCACTGAAGGATGAAGGGAAACCTGAATTCATATATTGGTATTGAAATGAAGGCACAGAAATTGCAGATGTCATTTGTGTGCTGAGGCTTAGAGATAACCCTTGGCTCTGAACATTATGTTGACCATCCACAATGCCTAGCTGCATCCTTGGAACCACTTGAGGATCACCATTGACAGAACTACCAACTGGATCGCCTGCAGAAGTATTTAAGTGCCCATAACTTGTGTCACTTGTAGGTGGAATGAACATCATCTCATTTCTGCCTCCAACAGATGGAAGTTCCACACAGTTATCTAGGGGCATAGAACTGCTAGGCAACATCATTGAGTATGACCCAGCAGAAGTAGCTTGGTTCAGATACATCATCATGTTACCGGAATGGAGAAGTGATTCGGGAAATGAAGCAAGTTTCTGATCGCCTGAATATGGAGTTGGCGAGATGTCTCTTCGATTGCCTAAATTTGGATAATAAGTAGCCATCTTTAACTTTTTGTCCTAAGAACTTCAGATCAAATTGTAGGAGATGGATGACAAAACACAGCACTCTCCAATGTTGGAAGATTGCCTATGGAACAGCTGATGCTCCCAAAAAAAATCAGCAAAGAAATTAGATTAAAAAAGAAAAGAATATAGCTGCAAAAATCTCTGTAATTCACAAATAATATGATAAAATCCAGATTTGAAGGTTATGCAATTGGATTTCAGAAAGTAACATATAGTCGATTCAAAGGGGAGAATCACCCCAACAGATTTATGCAGGGTAAAGTTAATGCATAAAACAATCCATAACTTCTATCAAGAAAAGAACATCCATTTGGTCATCGGGATTTCAGGATATTGCAAGTAACAAATTTGACACCATGATAAACCCAAAGCCACATAGAGAAAACGACATCAACAAAGTAATAAGCTCTTCAGAAATTGAACCAAAAGTCGGAAACAGAGTTCAGACTAAGAATCATAAGAATCATGCCATAGAAATTAATAATTATTATGAGACTTAATGGAGAACCAAAACTCATAAGTATCCAAGGAAGAGGTACACAACACTAGTAACTTGTACACCAAGCAAGTCCTTTCATCCTATGGGGTTTTGTTCTTATTTCGGTGTTTATAACTATCGTCCAACCTGCAATTATCCAACAAATTTGACACTGGAAAAAAGTATAGTTTACCCATCCAGAAACAGGGTAAAATCGAAGGCAAGACCCAGAAGAAGTAACACTTCTAGAATACAAATAGAACGCCCAAGATAAATAAAAACTTCAAGATCAACAAAAACAGCCCAGGTGCTAGAACTGTCAGGCCAGTACAAAAAAAAAAAAAAAAACCTTTTTACACCCTTATGATGTGTTCCTTCTATGATCATCATCATCTCATTTGTGCCCTATTAATTTCTTTACACAATGATCAGAAACAAATAATTGGAAGACCAAAAAGCCCACCCCAAGTACACTAGACAATCATTATAAGAACTCATAAACACAATCAGAAAAGAGAGGGAGAGTAAAAAAAAGGAGAAAGGAGAAAAAAGTGAAAAGAATTACCTGAAACTGAAAGCCCCAAAGGAAATGATGGGTGTGGGGTGCAATAATTTGAGGGAGCTTTAAAAAAAATATTCTACCAAAATGGAGACAGACCCAATCCCAAGAGATATACCCAGAAACAGAGCCAAACCCTCTCAGTATGATTGGAACATTGACACCACTCCAACAACAAAAAATAAAGTAATATATAATTCCACAATCAGATGAATAAAATAATCAGGTAAACACTAGCAACAACTGCAACCAATCAGATTAATGAGTCAGGTTTATGATTATGATCGCGTGAGACAAAAACAAAACCCTAATCTTGCTATGAAGCAGCAGCAACAACAGCAACAATCCACAGTGCTGGTTGGTAGTTTATTATTTGTTTTGTTGCTTGAAATGCTTCTATTCAAGCCCTAACCACCAGTTGGTAGACCAACAAGCCTCAATTTGATACATAAAAATATTATTATTTGTGTAAATTGAGGGGAAGCATCTGTACAATAAAATATAAATAAATTGAAAGAAAACTAATTGAAAACAATGATAATATATACTAAAAAAGAAAGGTGAGTGTGTGTATGAGTTGAACAGTGAATTAGCTGTGGTGAAAGTGAAAAGCGTCTGGTTGTTGTAGAAGAAGACGAAGACGCAGACAGTTTTGGGGGTTGCGATTGTCGATCGATGACCACGCGATGCATCACGCGCTTCTGTAGAAATCAGATGCAGATGTAGAGAGGTGGTGTAGCTACAGCTACAGCTACAGCTACGAGGCATCATCATCATCACACATTTCCATTTCCATTTCTACTCCATTGCCATAGCCTTCGATTCAGTTTCTGTTTTGTTCTGTAACTGTTCACTTCTTAGTTAGTATCTCCCGTCACCCCGCCTTTTTTTGGTTTTATGCTATTGCTTTTTTCTGCAACACTATGCTTTGCATTTTTGTCCCCTCTTTTATGATTTTCATTCATCACTCAATTTTTTCATAATTTTATATACTAATACTCTATTTTAATTTAGACGCTCATTATGAGAGAGAGAGGAACTTTAAGAGCATTTTTTATCAATTGAGAATTTGAGATATACAATAACGGATATCACTCTTCTAAAAAGTAAAAACTGCACCCTACTTGTAGCGGTATCTTTTCTTCTAAACAACTTTGTATCAAAACTATTGTCAACAAAATGAAAAGTAAAAATTATATTTGATATAAAGTAATTAATGAGTGGAGAATAAAAAAGAAATGAGACTCAGTTAAGTCAACGATTTAACACGTATTTGCTGTTAGAGTGTAACACTTGCCCAAATAACTAACATTTTATTCATTAAAACAAAAATATTTTTGATTGCTAACTCATATCTTAATCCTAAATAAACATTTTATCATAAAATAAGTGTGGTATTTTATTTCCACCCAAGAATCACACCCTTGACATTTTGTTGCCTTATAAAATAAGTGTGGTATTTAGACATTGTTCTAAAAATGTAGACTTCTTATTCTAGGCGGCAGGTCATAAAAGTCCAAAAACTCTTCTTCCGAATTCCAGTAGCCTTATTATTAAAAAAAAAAATAAAACAAAAAAAAAACTGGAAAATTGGACTTTTAAAAGTAAATTAAGTAATACTCCCAACAAGGAGGATCAGGCCAGATGGAGCAGGCCTCCGAGAGGGAGGCTCAAACTAAATGTGGATGGGGCGATTTTTGCTGAGTCGGGTAGGTTTGGAGCAGGCTGGATAGTCCGTCACTGGTCGGGCAGAAGTTGTGGAGAAGGGAGACGCTCCTGGCGTGGGTCAGCCTCAGTCAGGGAGGTGGAGGCCATTGAAATCAGAGAGGCGTTGTCATGGATCAAAGACAGGGGGTGGCTGGACGTGATAGTAGAAACTGATGCTTGGAGCGTGGTGGAGGCGGTGCAGGCGGAAGGGGAGGAGGAATCCGGTGCCTTCGGCTCGATTATAGCTAACATTCGTCAAACTGCTTCTTTATTTATGAATATTAGTTTTAATTTTGTTGGACGGTCTGCGAACCGAGTAGCTCACGCATTAGCTAGGTCCTCGGGGAGTTTGTCAGACTTGTCGGTTTGGATGGAGTTTGCGGCCCCTTCTTTTATCTCTACTTTGCTGGATGATGATATGGAATAAAATATAAGCACTATTCCCTTCAAAAAAAAGTAATACTCCCAACAAACAGAAATGACCATCATTCAGGATTTCAGGTTTCCTATAATATTCAATTAACAAATAATAACTTGTCCGGAATTGGTCAAGGAAAAAATATAGCAAATATATATACTGTAAAACATTTCTTATAGCAATAGAATAATATTATGTTCCTTTGATAAGATTAGGTGAGTGACCAACCATATTTTATTGGTGCTACCAAGAATTTCAAACAAGTATGTGTGGAAGGGCCACGCCGTTCTCATAACGAATTGGCGTGGATGGCATGGAACTACTCATCTTATTCTATTAAGAAAAACAAAAACTCAAACGGCATCCGTATATACTTTTGATGAGCATGTTTCACTCGATAAAAAAAGTTTACTAACATTCGTTGTCGTCATATTTTGTTTTAAGGTTATTGTTTTAAAATTTAAGTTTGTGAATCCGGGGATGGAGCTGAAGACTCATGCCTTCGGGAGAAGAATGTCGTTAATGGAGACATGTGTGTTCTTGAAAATCGTTTTCAAATATAAGAGTAAAAATCTCAACAGATGGAATTAATTCGAGTCACGTATCGTTAAAGAGAACTTTAGAGAGATAAAGTAGAAAGATAAAGTCTCTATAGTAAATTGAGGATCTTGTCATTTTACGAAGGAGGTGGTATGATATCTATACTTACCACTATTTTTGCCATGTGCCGTTGTGTGGTTGTTTGTTGGTGATGTAGGTCCCCTTTAACGTGGTAACACATTCCAATGTTGTGACCTTATAATCTTGATCTCGGTCACTAATATTTTATAGACATGAATAACATGATAAACATCCTAATGTCGCGGCTCTGAGGTTACGCTAAGCAAGTGTATCATAATCTCTCTTCAACACAATATTTTTTTACTTGAAATTCATAATGAACAAGACATTTATTTTATATGAGGAATAGAAAACTTATTTTGATTTGAGACAAATGAATTGTGGTAAATTGAAAACAACAGTTAGCAACTGATAAAAAATGACAGTTAGAGGTGAATACTTTTTTCAGAAAAACGAGAAATATCTTGTTCTTCAAGAAATGTACTTGAATTTGGTAGAGATCTCACATATCTAATTTTATCAATATCATCATGTCGATCGTCATTGTTAATATTGAGTTAGCCATTTAAAATTTGGGCTTGGGTTGACAAGTGAAGCCCAGGTTACCATTAACAATGGAAGCAAAAGCCTACCAAAGGCCTGCTTGGTATAGGATTTTGGCTTTTTATGCTTTTCAAAATTCCATTTTAAACTACTGAACTGACTTGGCCTGATTGCTTGAAATATGAAAAAAAAAATAACAAATCCTAAAAACCCACTAAGATTTTCAGAGATCACGCCACAAAACTATATAATTAGCCTCCTAGCCTCTGTATAAAGCCACAAAAAAATTAAGGCAACCTAAGTGCGGGCGCAAATACAAAATATAAAGGCAACCTAAGTTCGGGTGCAAATACAAAATAACCAAATTCGAAATACAACGCCTAAGTTTGGCTAAGAGGTCAACCACAAAATTTGCCCATGTAGGCACTAACCGAAGATTCACTTCTCCCACGAACACTATTTTACCCCTACAGATTCCATAACGATCTCTGGCAACCGAGCAAACACTATAGTCCACATATCTAGAGCCGGTAGAACCATCAACATTAATCTTAATCCAACGGGACAAAAGTTTTTCCCAACAGACACTAGAGATTTGTGAGGAGAATAACAAATGACATTCAAGTCAAACTGCTGACACTAAGAGAACGTGCTTTGTTGCTATCTAGCTTGTTTATACAGAGGAATTCTCCTTTTAAAAGGGTTTGGTATTATCACCCAAACATAGCAAAAAAAAAAGTAGACTTGGTATATATAGATTATAGCATGCATGTTGTTGTGATTCGACCATCATCATCATCCATCATAGTGTTGAAAAATGAAATTGAAACACAGAGAGCTAGTTTTCATGACACAACACATGCAAGCAACTGCAATGCGGATCTCCAGAATTGTTCTTGGAGCAGGTAAATAATGACTAGCTCCATTGCCAAAACACATGTGAAGACAACAAGTTGACACAGTCAATCTGTCATTTCTATCCATTACAAGGTTCTTTCAGAGGATTTGGTAAATGAGAGTGGTTGAGCTCCATATATATATAACCAAAGGTCAAGAAACCAATATTCCTCATCACCAATCATCAATGGCTTCTTCTTCTTCTTCTTTGAAGCTCACTTCAACTTTATCTGCTCTGGCTTTTCTCCTGGCTGCATTGTGTGCAGCTCACCCTGGTTTTCACTTCGGCCCGATCGGCGGAGAAGAGCTTTTTGGTCTGTTCCCGGAGTTTTACCACTTTTCATGCCCTCAGGCCAATCACATTGTCATGTCAGTTTTGGAGAAGGCCATTGCAACTGAGTCAAGAATCGCTGCTTCTTTGCTCAGGCTTCACTTCCATGACTGTTTTGTACAGGTTCATATATATCATTATATATTTATGTTTACTTACGCAGTATTTCCTTCAGTTGTTTTTCAGTTCTGAAAACAGAAAATGAAAACTGTTTTCTATAACGGAATTTTCTTTTATATAAACTTATTACAGGGATGTGATGCATCGGTTTTGCTGGACGATACTGCAACAATAGCGAGCGAGAAGAGAGCACTCCCGAACCAGAACTCCATCAGAGGATTTGAAGTGATCGACGAGATCAAAGCCAAGTTGGAAGAAGCGTGCCCCGGGACAGTCTCGTGCGCGGACATTCTAGCTCTTGCAGCTCGCGGATCAACTGTACTAGTAAGCAAACTAATTACATTTTGTTTTGCAATATGTTCACTTTATGTTTGATCATACTTTTGGTTGCGGTTGAGCAGAGCGGTGGACCCAACTGGAAGCTCCCATTGGGAAGGAGGGACTCGAAGACAGCGAGTCTCACTGGCGCGAACAACAACCTTCCCCCGCCAAACTCCACGCTCCAGAACCTCATAAAATTGTTCAATCGACAAGGGCTTAACGAAGAGGATCTCGTTGCACTCTCGGGAGGTCACACAATTGGGGTGGCGAGGTGCGTGACATTCAAGCAGAGGCTGTACAACAACCCGGACGAGACGCTGGAGAAGGCCTACTACCATGGATTGAAGACGGTGTGTCCAAGAACTGGCGGCGACGACAACATATCGCCGCTAGACTTGGCCTCGCCGGCCAAATTCGACAACACTTACTTCAAGCTCATACTATTGGGGAGAGGGCTGCTCACTTCAGATGAGGTGCTCTTTAGTGGCAATGTTGGCCACATTGTGGAACTGGTCAAGGAATTTGCCAAAGATGAGGCTCTCTTCTTCCACCACTTCGCTAAGTCCATGGTCAAGATGGGGAATATAAATCCTCTCCTTGGTTCTCATGGTGAAGTTAGAAAGAATTGTCACTTTGTTAACTCATAATTATTTAGTGTAGTTTATGTATCTACTAGTTAAAACACAGTTTGGGTCCAAGACTGTGTCTAAGGAGATGTTAAAATGTACTAGATGGTGTAATTCACCGTCTTATGGGTGTCAGTGTTATTACTTCCGATGACTGTAATGTTATTTCTAATGCTGAAGTGTTTATGAATAAGCCGTTTCTTAACGGTAACATTTGGTAACGAAGTGTCGACACATCTATTATTTGTATGATTATAGATAGGTTGCTCTACACATACTTTATTACAAAAATCTTGAATATATGACTATAGGTTGCACTACACATACTCTACTGTTAAAATCTTGAATACATCGCGTACATCTACGTACTTTCTTTCAATAGCGGGTCGCGTTTAATTTCTAGATGTATGTGTAGTCGTGATATATAGCTTTTTTTTTTTAAAAAAAAAAAAATCTATAAACGACATGTCGGTACTTGTTAAGTTCCAATGGAACTAACCGCTTAATTATTGAAATCTCTGCTCCGTAGAATCCGCGGACCGCCGTTCCAACAAAACGACATGTAGTTAAAGTTAACACTTTTCGCTAATTTGAAGGGCTGGGTTTGGTTCATCGTCGTCTTCCAGACCAGAGTCGAAGAATAGAGATCTGAAACACAACACTTAGGTTTCTGATTCAAAGTTCCAAATGTGTAAAACCTAGAAATTACTGAATCAGGTAATTACAAGTGAAGATGGCGAAGCATTCGAGTTTGTGGGTGACAATGCAGAGGAAGCGATGGCCACTGACGATCTTGGTACTGTTCTCGCTCTCCACCGCCATAGTTTTTCTCGTCAGATCCGCTTACGGTCCCTGCAATGCCTCTGGTACTGCGCGTTTTGGGGAAGAAGTAGAAGCTAAGAACATTAGGATTCGCTCTACTACCAGTGATCTACTAAAACCCGCAGCTGCACCGAACCCTCTCGAATTCATGAAGTCGAAGCTGGTTCTCATGGTCTCGCACGAGCTATCGCTTTCCGGAGGACCTCTGTTGTTGATGGAGCTAGCATTTCTGCTGAGGGAGGTCGGTACGGAAGTTGTTTGGATCACTAACCAGAAGCCAGCTGAGCCGGATGCGGTTGTTTACAGCTTGGAGAGTAAGATGCTGGACCGAGGAGTACAGGTGATTTCTTCTGTTTCGGAGAATTTCAAATCTTTCTCTTTAGCTGGTTTATTTGGGTTTTGGAAAAGGTTTGGATCTTTCTCATTTGCTAGTTTGAGGGAATTTGAATCAGAATTATATATAGCTAATTAGCTATTATGGTCACATCTTCATTGGATTAGTTAAAGAGACTCCCTCCATTGCTTTGAAATCCTTTTGGTGTTGAATGATCCTCTAATTGATAAAAATAGCTTATAATTTTTTTTTGATAAAAATAGATAATTTAAGCTTGCTATGTGGGCATATGGCCTTTTCAGTTGTGTTCTTTCTAAAAGACTGTAATTAGGTTAGGGGTAGTGTGTTGCATTTCACTTCAGTTTGCAATGATCCATAAAAAACGTCGTTTTTGCTGCCATAAGCTGAAATGATTTGTAGATAGGTTTGGCTTTGTTGATATATTTGGTTAGACATTTTTCTTGAGGATACTACAGTGAGGCTGAGGTAGGGTTGTAAAATAAGTATACGGTATGAATCTAGTTTTACATTAGCAGCCAACTAGAAGTTATTACAGATACTTCCATCCCTAATGGGAAAAACAAAAGGTTTCAGTAGGAAGTAGGGACTCAAATATTGATTCGGTTATCTTTGGTTGAACAATCAGCTCGTGTCCTGATTGTATTGAGTAACCGAGTGCAATATAGCACTTGTTGGTGACTTTACATTGCGATAATAATGTCTGGACTAGGAATTGAAGCCATAGGTATTGCTGATATATATTACCCTTCAGTATATCCTATGATGCAAAGTTATGCTTGGTTTTTCAATTTAATAATCTGATGGTCTGACCACTAAATAGAGTACACTTTAAGCTTTCGACTAGGAAGCTATGAATCTGGGGTGTGTCATCTATTATCTTATTATCTGTTGGGTTAAAGTTCTTTACATTTGAAGCAGAATGCCGCTATTAGCCTTCTAATTGCGGATTTTCCAGCTCTGATAGGTGTTTTCTGCAAGAGGTCAGCAAGCTATAGATACAGCTCTTAAAGCTGATATGGTCATTTTAAATACTGCTGTTGCTGGAAAGTGGCTGGATGCTGTTCTGAAGGAAAATGTTCCTCGTGTTCTTCCAAAGGTTTTGTGGTGGATTCATGAGATGCGAGGCCACTATTTCAAAATTGAGTTCGTGAAGCACCTACCTTTGGTTGCAGGTGCCATGATTGATTCATATACAACTGTAGAATACTGGAAGAACAGAACTCGGGAACGTTTAGGGTATGTTTCCTACTAGATAAACTACTTCATCTCTATTACACTTTTGTGGAGTACTGGAGTGTTTTTCTCTATTGCAACTTTGCTATAATTTCTCAGTGCATTATGATTTTTTATCTGCCTTCTGTTGCTTAGTTTCTGAGATCTTGCTTGGAACTTATATTATCTTAACCATTTGGTGAAGCTGTGCTTTGTCTGCACTCGTGATTCTTCGTGTTCTCCCTCGTGCATGTTTACTGGCTTATGTTCATACCACTTCAATTTTTTCCTTTATGTCTCCTAGTTCTTATTTTATTCAAACATTTATTTCCTAGTAAGCTATTAAATTTAATTAAGAAGCTATTGTAGAAAACAAATGAAGCTAGATGTATGTACTGTCATTGAAAAAAAAAATCATTGGTCGGGCACTAAGTGAAAATCACTGTTATTAGAACAGTTTAAGAATTAGGAATACTGTTTTTGTGATGCTGAAGCCATATAATTACCAAGTTTCAACAACCGACGAAATACTTGTTATTCAGTTTGGCTCTTGTGATGTAAAACTAACAAGGTCCACCAACAGACTTAGAAGCAAGGGATTCTCTTTGATGGGCCTGTGTGATGGTATGAAGAGGGTGCTATGCTATAAGTGAATGCTTTCACCTTTTGATATTTCTTTGACCAACTGCCTAGCACTTGGCCCACCATGTCACTTGCTGTGCTTTGGAGATGCTTGGTACTCGGCAGTCGGCACTTAAGGTGCCAACCCACAGTTTAAATGTTATTATCTTAGCTTTTCAAAAAGTAGTGGCCCGTCGCCCGTGCTACTTATGTGGCATTGCATGGCGTTAAGTTTAGTCTCATTAGTGTTTAGGCATACCCTGTAAGGGATATGCTATTAGTACAGTTAGCATCTTTTATCTTTAAGTTTACTCTTCTCATTGGCTTTCAGCTATCATCTTAATCATACCTTTGTGTTGGGCTTTTATGTGCTTTGCAGGATTAAAATGCCTGACACCTATGCTGTACACTTAGGAAATAGCAAGGTACTAATGGAAGTAGCTGAAGACCGTGTGGCCAAGAGGGTTCTTCGTGAGCACATCCGAGAATCTCTTGGAGTGCGGAATGAAGATTTACTTTTTGCAATCATAAATAGTATGATCTCCTGCTGACGAGACTTTCAGTTTGATGTCTTCTTAATTTGCTAGATGTTTTTTTGGGGAAAATTATGTTTTTTTTTGTTGTTGTTGCATTATGTTGTTTATTGAGCTTTCTTTTTGTTAGTCCATCATTCAATTTGCTGGTATTTTCTATTCTGAAAACTTTGCACTATGTATCTGCACTCTTCAGGTGTTTCACGTGGGAAGGGTCAGGACCTATTTCTTCGTGCTTTTTATGAGAGTTTGCAGATCATCCAAGAGAAGAAACTTCAGGTGCCATCATTACATGCTGTGGTAGTGGGAAGCGACATGAATGCTCAGACTAAATTTGAAACAGAACTGCGTAACTTTGTAAAGGAGAATAAAATTCAGGATCGGGTTCACTTTGTTAACAAGACCCTCACTGTAGCTCCCTATCTGGCCGCTATTGATGTTCTTGTTCAGAACTCTCAGGTATTCTATAGATTTGTTAGTCAAACTCTGCATATTTTTTTATTTTATTTTATGTTCTACTTTCATCTTTCAGAATTAGTTAACTTTTTTTTTTTCATTTCATTTTTTATGTACCTTTTGTTCCTACAGTTTGTTTTTTGAAATTTGTATGCCATTTTAGTCTTAATGTCTGATTCCCCGATGAAGCTAAATATCTAGTTTCTTTCACCATGTGTAGGGTAGAGGAGAGTGCTTTGGGAGAATAACCATTGAAGCAATGGCCTTTCAACTACCTGTATTGGTAAGTCTTGTACCATTTAGTGAAATTTGTTTTTCTGATCTACAATTTTCTATGTTTATTGGACTAAACATAGTTGTATAATTGAATGGTGCACTCCAAGTTTCAATTGGCTCCTTTTGAAGAGTTCATTCTCTTGAAATTTAATCTTAATAATAGTTACTATTACAATTTTATAATCATCTTGGAAAATTGTTCAAGTCATAGTGTCTTCCCCTATTAATAATGGTTAATACCCACCCCATCTCCGCCTCCATACTCCCAGTGCCATCAATTTTGATCCTTGGATCTTCCACATTAGATTCATGTTATTCGGGCCCCAGTTGTCATTTGTGCATGGCTGCTTGCTTAGGCAGTTTTAAAAGAGTACAAACGGTAGAATAAATGGTCTTGTACTGCTGAATCGTTAATCTTAATAAAACAAATACCAAAACATTTGCCTTTCAACTTGATATCCCTCTAGCATTACGTTGTACTTCGCTTATATGCTTCATTGGGGTTTTCCAGTTAAGAGGTCTGAAGTGTTGGTAGTGGGGTTAGTCTCCTTGAAGAATATCTAGATGTTATTAGTTATTAGCAATTATCTTAAACATACAGAACATCTGGAGAGATGAGGCATCTAGAAAGTGTGGTCTTGTAAGGAAGAGACAAAATGGATGGAGAGGTTCAGGAAAAATGTTTGGCCATTGAACGTATCACTCCGGAATTCTCTCCTTTTCCTGACCTGAGTTGTATAAGGATCCCCGTGGTCCTTGTAGTAGTAGTTCCTGCGACAACTCCTTTCTTCTTTTTATATTCAATAATTGAGGTTTCAAGAACAAGTTCTGGTAAACATTATCTTCTTGCTACTAAATATTGATGTGTTGGGTCACAAGAGTTGGACACTCTGCACTTGTCAGAAACATACTTGGTAAATATTCAGAGTCAATACAACTATACAAGCAACAAGCAAACACTAAAATGATCTTATAGTTCATTCTTTCATTGTTTTTGTTATATGAAATTCATGTTTCGTGTGACAGTCCAGATGATTGTCTTTTCCAAAGTTTTGCTTGTTTGCCACCTCTTTCTGTAGAGCCTAACCTAGTTTGGATAGGTTGTTTATCTCTATGTGCCACATGACTCCCGGTTATGTGTTCCATATTTATTTTGAGGAGATTTTCTCACCAAGATTATCATTTGTTTGAAAATGATTTCAGGGCACAGCAGCTGGAGGCACAATGGAGATTGTGGTAAATGGGACAACAGGTTTGCTTCATCCTGCTGGGAAGGAAGGTGTTAAACCCCTGGCAAATAACATTGTTAAATTAGCCACACACGTAGAGAGGAGGTTGACAATGGGAAAGAAGGGATACGAGAGAGTGAAAGAAAGGTTTTTGGAACATCACATGTCACATAGAATTGCTTTGGTTTTGAAGGATGTGTTGCGGAAAGCAAAGAGCCACAACCACTCCTAATTTGCAAGAGTACATCACATCAATCTTCACCAGCACTGCTTTGTACTACTGTATGTAGCCAGAAATTATGTAGATAGTATATGTGAGCTGTAGCCATTGTTCTTCAGCTCCTTCAAATGTCTCAGAAGCTTTCCCAGGGTCTAGATTAGAATTTCCAATGATTTGCACTTTCTATTTATTGTTGAATTTGAATACTAGTATTTACCAGTAAACTCCACAGTGTATCTCCAGAACTGCTGAGATAAATGATAGTTTTGAGCATTTTCACATTGCATAGCTGATAATCAGATGCTACTGCTAAAAGTTTGATATGATATGGTTGGATCAATGACGAGTTACAGACTCAATGACAAACAACCATATAAGACTATTCTCGGTAATTTTTATTTTATCAACTGAGCTATAAAACAGAGGTTAGGAAAAACAGGGGTGTCTCTCTCTCTAACCCCATAATCTCGGGGTACCCAACCCCATAAGATCAATAGAGATACACAACAATGGTAGTTTTTCCTTTCGCTTAAAAAGCTCAAAATCGAGATTTCAAATAAATCTAAAGCGCTTAAACTGCTTGTCCCAAACATTTGGAAACACAAAAAAGGCAAATTCAATTTATTTCTTCTAAAACAAATAACAGGGGCAAAGTGGTAAATTATCTGACACAGCAACTCGGCTACACTAACACAACACAGGAGTCTCTTCAGCAAAACAGTCCCATTTTTAAGAAGTGTGGAGACGAAGAAGAAAAGCATATTACATTCTTCGAGCTCTGCTTGTTCCTCAATATTTCCAGAACTAAAAAACTCTTCCCATTTTCTGTGAATCGCGAGCGCCACAATGAGCGAGGAAGATGCAGTGCGACGTCGTAATGCCTTGACGGAGTACCGTAAGAAACTCCTCCAGCACAAGGAACTCGAATCCAGAGTACGATCTGGTCAGTTTTCGATTCATCTCTATCCGTAACCCCTAATTCATTTTGCAGCTGTTGTCGATTCGTGGATCCTTTCATTTAGCTGCTTAATTCTAGGGTTCAGTAATTTTTTGCTTGGATAATAGGTCTTAGGGTTTGATGTTTACTTTTTCTAACTTCAGATTTGAACTGTAATGTTTGGCATTCTGTGTTCTATATAGAATTAGCTGTTAGTTAAGCTTATAATTCTTCTGGAATCTATTCAATTACTATTAAATAAACTCTCTTGGTAAAATCTACTGTCTTAAGTTTTGTACTTTTGAGTTTCAACCTACTGAGCTGCTGATTGTAATGAAAGCTCCACCTGCATTCCAGATTTCCTTATGTATTTGTTTTAATTTTTAAAAAATCTGCTCCATAATGGTGTGATGCGATATTGATAGACATGGTTTCTCTTATCAAATTCAGTAAGTATACTATCGTTTTTAACATTATAAATATTTAAATCCTTAATCTGCAGTGAGGGAGAATTTGAGGGCAGCTAAGAAAGAGTTCAACAAAACAGAAGATGATTTGAAGTCACTTCAAAGTGTTGGCCAGATTATTGGAGAAGTTCTCCGACCACTTGACAATGAGCGCTGTAATTTCTCGTTCTTAATTATCTACTCTGTTTTGCATTGAAGCCTTAAAGGTTTATTGCTATTTATTAATGTAATGCAAACTGATAAGATTTGATGACCATGATTTTCTTGACAATAAGATTGAGTTTTGTTACTGTAATTTTCTTGACACATGAATAACCACACATATTTCATCTTGAAAATTTTCAGTTGCAATGGTTACATCCTACCAATTTGTGCTATAGAGACTCTAGCTAGATGGTTTAATAGAATGATCTGGAAGATGTAGATGCTTGTACATGATATTGTATAAAATTATCTCAATATAATATCCACTTTGTGCTCAATTATATTTTTATTCACCAGCTACCTGAGTCTTTATCTGGATTTTTGTTACCTGATGATGAATTGTTGTTGTACTTTGACCTTTCATCTCTGATTGTTTTTCTTTGGCGTAGGGTTTTTATTACCTACCTTTCCTCCCCCATACCTCCTGTTTTATGATAATTGTGAAAAATATATTATTATTTGGAGACATCTTGTATAGCTCGTCAATTAACACAATGTTTGTTCTTGTGAAATATGGTAGTGATTGTTAAAGCAAGCAGCGGCCCAAGGTATGTTGTTGGTTGTCGCAGTAAAGTTGACAAGGAAAAATTGACTGCAGGAACACGAGTTGTTCTTGACATGACAACCCTTACAATCATGCGAGCTCTCCCACGTGAAGTAATTTATTTTTTTTTTCATCCCAATGATTTTGTTTTCCTTGCAATAATTTAATCTAGTAATAACTTCTGGTGGAATTGTATATTATGTTTTTCAGGTTGATCCAGTTGTTTATAACATGTTGCATGAAGATCCTGGTAACATTAGCTACTCTGCAGTGGGTGGTTTAGGAGATCAAATCAGAGAGCTAAGGGAATCTATTGAGCTACCTCTCATGAATCCTGAACTCTTCCTCAGAGTTGGAATTAAGCCTCCGAAGGTAATGTTTTCTTGAGTATATTTCTCTTCTGTTTTTCCTCTTTCATTTCTTTGGAAATACTAGATGAGTAGAGCCGTAGAGGAAGGTTGTTATGCTCTCTGGTTATTCGTAATGTGAAGAATTCTTCCTATTCTCTTGTTCAGGGTGTACTTCTTTATGGCCCTCCTGGTACTGGAAAGACACTTTTAGCTAGAGCAATCGCAAGTAATATCGATGCCAACTTCTTGAAGGTAAGAGCTTATATCGCATACTTATCTATATTATGTTTCCCCCTAAAAGTAATACATTGTGCTTTCTTCTTATTATCTGGCTATAGGTTGTCTCAAGTGCCATTATTGATAAGTATATTGGTGAGAGTGCAAGGTTGATACGTGAAATGTTTGGATATGCACGTGATCATCAAGTAAGAGCCTTGATTTTGTGAACAAAAATAAAATATATGCCTCTAATATACACCCATCAAAAAATTAGATTCTTACAATTGCTTCTGCCTATCCAGCCCTGCATCATTTTTATGGATGAGATTGATGCCATTGGTGGCCGCCGTTTCAGCGAGGGAACAAGTGCTGACCGTGAAATTCAACGAACACTAATGGAATTGCTTAATCAACTTGATGGATTTGATCAGCTAGGCAAGGTACGTTCGTGTTTCTTAGCCCTGTCTAGTATTGTGTTTTTTCTAGAATATACGCACAGATGCAAGCTGGGGTTTTTGACAACTACTTGAAAACCTCTAAGTTGCGTATGTATTCTTGAATTTGATTTAAAATTCATAATTTGAAATTTGGGATTTAAATTATGGTATTTCAATTACAAATAACTTTTAAGGAACCATGGAATTCAAATGTAATGGTAAGAGTTATCGTTTGATATCCCATGTTTTAAGCATGTGCTCTGTTAGATTCAAGCCAAATCCAAACCCAATCCTTTGTGCATCCAAACATTAGTTTTGGCTCAAATCCAAATGGACTATTAGATTTTTTTCTTGAAGGCAAAGTTAGCTTCACATTCATAGATTATGGGCAATGAGTGCATGACTCATGCCATGAATCGGTAGAGCCTTAGAGACTGAAGATCTTACTTACCGTGTATAGGTTCTTATTTATCAAATCCAGACTGGGCCTTGAACAGGGCAGGACCTCAGTCACAGGTCAGCCTGTTCAACTGGCTAGGTTGAAATAAAGGTTTGATTATTATATATTTTTGTACAACAGTACAATATTTTTTTTACCAATATGGCTTTGAGATAATCAGTAATGTCCGGGTTTGACAACGCCACATCACATACTTATTTAGTCTTTTTATTAACCTGAACTGGTTAGGGGTCCAGTCCAGTTCACCATTTTCCGGTTGGACCAGCTTGGGCTTAATAACTATTTATAGGTTAACAAAAATCAATTGTATCATATTCCTCAACGTGGTCTTTCACAAATGGGTTGTACCCATGCATTCTTGGGCATTATAACTCTTGAGTGTTTGAAAAACTAGTTTCTTTTTCCTTTGAAAATATTGTTGGAAAGGGCGCCATTTTACTGGTATTGTTCCTAATCCTTACTAGTGCCAGATTCATGTTATTGGATTAACTATGCACCTAGTGCGCTATTAACTCTCTTAGTAGCAACATTTTTTCCTTTTTTGGTAATTGGAAATTAAATGGCTTGGTTTGTTGTAATGGGAAAGATAGTTTGACTCAATGGAAATCGCTGCTATAGGTTAAGATGATTATGGCAACAAACAGACCCGATGTTCTTGACCCTGCTCTTCTACGTCCTGGTCGACTTGACCGAAAAATCGAGATCCCTTTGCCAAATGAACAATCAAGAATGGAAATTCTTAAAATTCACGCCGCAGGAATTGCCAAGCATGGTGAGATTGACTATGAGGCTGTTGTAAAGCTTGCAGAGGTAAGTCAAAGTTTGCTGTGTTTGTTCGTGTACTACATATACAACCATGTTTATAACATACTATTCTCATGCTTCAGGGTTTCAATGGGGCCGATCTGCGAAATATTTGCACAGAGGCCGGAATGTTCGCAATTCGTGCAGAACGTGATTATGTAATCCACGAAGACTTCATGAAGGTAAGACAGTTATTATGTAAATCCAGAACGTGATTTTCACCTTTCCTCTGTGGACTAGTTTCTTAATCTTCTGAGTTTCTTCTTTGTGAACAGGCTGTCCGCAAACTGAATGAAGCCAAGAAATTGGAATCTAGTTCACACTACAATGCTGACTTTGGAAAGGAGTAGAGAGCTCAGGTTAATGTTTGTGTATTTGGATTTTGGGTTTGAACAGCAGATCCTTATGTTTGATCTTCATATATGTAATAGTTTTTTTTTTCTTTTTCTGTCATTTGGATAAAAAAATGTTGTATGGAGGAATTTCAAAATTCGTATGCAATTGTTTTGTTTGGAGGATTCCATCATACTATTCATAGAAACCAGACTAATGGAAAGCACTAACCAGCTGCAATCCTAATCCCATCACCTGTAGACATTATATATGTGCATGATAAACTTTTTTAGGTTTCATAGAAACGAAAAGACGAATCCGAAATCGAATCAAGGGATTGGAAACCTTGATGAGGAGTGGATTGTTGTTAGCAGAGAGAGTGACATAAGTGAGATAAGGCCCTCCCACCATTCTTGCTAGTGAGAATATGACTGCAAATGATATCTGTTAAATTAAGTACATATGTTAATCCCAGAATTATAGTTTAAATCCAATTAACGATGTCGTTTTAACGTACTTACGTTTACGTCTGCTGCCAGATTGAGGTCCTGTCTCTGTAACCAATCTCCTTGAGAATCTCCCTCATGTGGAGGAAAGGGCTGGAAATCTCTGCTATCCACAGTGATGCCACCATCTCCGATCCACACTACATACATGCACAAACCTGAAGACTTTTCAGAGTACAAATATGTTGCGTGTATGCAAAACAAATGCAAGAAAATAAGTACCTTTCGATAAGCAAGGCCTGCTCCGATTCCACCAATGGCCACCAAATGGTGGATTGTATTGTCAAGATCAACTCTTTTGTCAAAGAGGCAACATATGAGATCATAGATGAGATAAGAGAAGCTCACGGCCAGTGTTTGCATCTGCGCCGAATTTGAATTAAACAAGTAACCCAAGAAACATGCTCAGATTGTGCTGAATTTAGGACACTACCTGCTCAGAGGAAGAGGTTGAAGCCAGAGGACAAATGGGACAGCTCCAATTCTGGACAGAAAGTGAAGCTAATGTCACAGCTACAACTGCATGGATCAAGGAAACTATCCGGTTGCACAGCTCGAAAGACTGCTCCGGGAACGCCTTTCTGATCAACACAAAGGCCGTTGTCCACGACAGGACTCCCATAACCGTCATGTTAATGACATGATCTTCCATTTCTCGATCTTGATTTATTTTGAGAAGCAAAACAAGATCAAGAACAGCACAACTTAGAGAAGTGTCTATGACTAACTGAAACTCACCTCTAAACCTCAAATTGATAGATAAATGTTCAATGGTAATTATTTACACTTTAACAAAAATTTCACATGACTGGAGGGCATGAAATTTTCCTCTTCGTAACAGTGTTTGTTAGATAGTTATTGAAGTCTAAAAATTGTAATATTGTGTTTTTTGCTGCAAGGACAGGTCCAGAAATGCTGCAATCACATTGCTTTTGTGAATTAGGTTACGCGTACAAATAAGTAAAGTTATGTTTATAATTTTACATCACTATTGATTGTTATGTTTATGCAAATTTATAGTTCATTCTTAACTATGAATTGTACTAATGAATTGTAAAAAGAGTACAAATGGTGATCATGATGCATAGAAGTGACAGTAGGTACCTGTGAGTTGGTGATTCAAGTTACAGATTGCATAACATAATTGACGACCCATTAATATGAACATACCACTCCAACATTATGTTATTCTAGGCTCTAGCTACAAGCCTACAACACAAAATATGAAACTTAAGCTCGAAGCATGATAAAATAATACTATTAGGTAAAAGCCAAACAACAAGAACAAGAGTCAGGTTGGCCGAGTGGTCTAAGGCGTTAGACTCAAGTTCTAATCTTCGAAAGGGGGCGTGGGTTCAAATCCCACATCTGACAAAACTTTTTTTCCCATTTTATTATAATAATTTAATTTGTATACAGATTTTTTTCCAGAAAATGCAAAAAAAAAAATCATAAAAGAAGAATATTCCGTTGCCGGGACTTGAACCCGGGTCTCTCGGGTGAGAGCCGAGTATCCTAACCAACTAGACTACAACGGAGGTTGCATACACAACGTATATTTATTAATTTTGGTCTATATTTTCTTATGAAAAACTTTGTTGGAATTTACAATGTTAAATCAATGGTTCATATCATTTGTACCTTCTTACCTACCTAAAGACTGAACTTTCTTTTGATCCAAAGTTAATTAGTATATGATCATTTGCTTATTTTTGTATTGTAGCCTTTAATTGCTTCTGATATTAATCCATTTCCTCCACTTATTGGACTATTCTATTTCACCAAACCTGTTTTTGGATCCTCTGGATATCCGGGAATCAAATCAACACTCTTTCTTTAAACACCACACTCTCCACACAAACCTCTCCTTTTCAATGACTTTTTTGAGTTTTTCTATGTAATTATTAGTAGTGAATGGAACTGCTTTCCCATTCCTAAGGTGAAAACAACATCATTTCACTGCCAATTCATTAAACAAAACTTTAAAAATGATGAAGCTTTAAGCTTGACTCCATCTGCCATACATGAAGTGCTTAATTTGTGTTAAAATAAGGGTTCCCAATGAAAGATTTTTGGACTCTAATTAAACTTGAGTGTTGGGTTGGGCCCATATTCATATAAAAACACATGACAAGGTTCAAATTTGGAAGTGCAAAAGCAAGAAAATTATGGAAGCTGAACTCACTCATGATTCACCAATAACTTACATGAATATGATATGGTTGAAGGTGATGCAAGCATAACCTACTATGTTTTCAGATGGATTAGCAATTAGGTTTGTGTTTTTTTTTTATGTCATTATAGTCTCACATCACACTCACTATTGCATACCATTTCTCAGTCACATTAGCTGCAGTTAATAATTGTATCAAATCATTTTGTTTTGTTTTGTTTTGTTTTCACTGTATATTAAAAATTCAATTAAACCCATCACTTTCATCTTTTTAATACAAATGTTGATGAAATGATTCTTCAACTTTATTATGAAATTTGCATCCTTCTTAATTTTGAAGTTGCAACAGTGGCTTCTTCAGTTGGAGCAAAAGAGATTTTAGCTAATTTCTCTTGCACAATTAATTTTCATGCAATAAAACTGTTTAGCCAATAAAGGTTGACCGCATTCAGTTGATGGTCGCTCGCAATTATAAATATGATAGTTAACCACTTTCATTTTAATGATTGACCGTATTTATATGTTTGATGGTACTTCAGAACCCTCTAATGATTCTCCTTCTTCCCAGGACGAGTTATAACTATATAATACTCCATGCATTCATTTTCATTTTCATTTTTTTTTGTGTAAACCACCGGTTTAATCCGGTTCGTGGCTTCGTCACAGTTAAGGCTTCTCACCCCTCCTCATGGATGTGTTTAGTGGGTATCGAACCCGAGAGCTCTTTCCACAATCTCAGCATGCGTTGTCAACTGAACCACAACCCATTGATATTCATTTTTATTTTCAATTTCCCGTTTTTAGTTTATTTTGAAATGAGTGACATATTGGACCTTTTTATATTTATATATGATTAAATTTCAATTGTTTCATATACAAACTGGTTAGTGATGCCAATTTTTTTTTGGGGGGATTTAGACCCTCAAGATATTGTCAAGACACTACTACAAGTCTACAATTGCCAATTGGAGACCTCTATGAACAATGATTTATGGATACACAACGGCTTGGATTCAAGATATCTTATTAATGTGTTAAAAAAATCACTCAAACCAAAGTCAATTTTAGTTTATTATCACAAAAACACACGTAGACATAAATTAAAGTCAAATACTCTTACCAAAAAAAAAAGTCAAATACTAATAAAATTATAGATATTATTTTTATATAAAAAAAGGCATATGAACTTGCTTAAGGGCATTCTTTATACCCTTGGCTTGCTTAAATAATATTCATAGAACTATAAATAAATGAAAGTTTAATCATATTAGTCCTAACATATTAAGGAAATACAAGTATCAGTTTAATTATTTGTGAGGGTTAGCCTTATAAATCATCTCTTAATTAATTATAATTGTAATATGCATATCAATTCGTATTCACACAAGTAATAGCTAGTTGACAAGTGATGTCACATCTATTTAATTAATTACACATTTCATATTGTAATATAATTATCTATTATCGGTTCACAAGTAAATTAATTAAACCACATACCTAAGTCATCAACTCATTTGAACAACCTTTAGTTGAAATCTAAAGCCATTTAAAACTATATATTAAACTAATTAATTAGGCGAAGAAAATAACACCATTCTTGCCTTTTTCTATAATGGCTTCCCACATGCTTCCCTCATCATTCTAATTACAATACTAATCACTTTTCTAATTAAAATTTAATTTAATCAACCCTAACATGCAATAATTTATTCACAAAAAGGCGTGACAGCTGATTTCATTTCATTGTTAACCCTAACACACTTTCTTAATTATTCCCTATAATTTCTTTGTGGCTCTGGTTTATTCAATTATTAAATTAAATTTATTTATTACTCCATCTCCACCACCTTCCAATATAGTGCATTGTAATCTATTTTTGCACAAATCGGTGGTATTAGTTCATTTTTATACTATTATTATTATTAGGTTTGATTATAGAATAGTTGACAAGTACCAAAATATCAGAAGATGTCTAATTTCCTTAAGCATCTAATGAATAAACTAATGACCCATGCCTAAACCTAACCACCGAAACCGGACCTAATGGGTCAAACAGTATGAAAGTACAAAAACTAATATTCTTAAATATTCGTACATATATATTTGTATCAGATCTCATATAACATATGGTGCAAAATTATAAATAATGAAAAATCTTCGGTGATACGTAGTGTCTGACAGTTTTTGCCTAACACGTTTTCTGTTCTCTTTGCAAATTGCTAATATCATAAGCTTCCTAGTGATTAAGAAAATTGAAATAATATGCAATTGATGTCAATATTTTTACCCAAGTAATCTTAATTTGTCCATAAATTGATTTATATAAAATAATTGTGTTTATTTTGTTTGATTGTTTAGGGTTTAGGGTTTCTTTTATGAAAAAATATTGTAGTTTTCAAAGATGAAATCAATTGCATGCATTGAACCTAGCCAATTGGCAGACTTTGTTTTGCACAAGAACCAAAAGATTATTGGGAATGGGAGAGACAAAATGGGAATTGGATGTGCTTTTCAATTATTTTCTGTCTTTTGTTTTGTTTTGTCTTCTTTTCTTTAATGCATAGTTTTGTAATTTAAATTAAATTATCATCATCTTCACACTATTTTATAGCCGTTCTTTTACTTCCTTCTTTTTTTCCCCTTATAGGGATGTGAGAGGCACTAAAATTTATAAGGGGGTGTTTGGGAAATTCTATAATTAACACAAATTTTGTGCTGGAATATTCTTATTGCCATTTTGTTGTATAGATACAAATTAATATTTTGAGATACAAAAAAGAAGAAAATGGATATTTCTCAAGAATTGATCATAGCAATTGTTGAAAGCCATGAAAGGGCATTTTGTAGGGAAAGAGTCCACTTGCATTTAACTATCAATAATATTGATTAATGTTCTATTTTTCTTTATGTTAAATTATGGTTGAAATTTTTATTTAAGAGGCTTAAAGAACACAATCCCAACTTCAGTTACCATGTGTATCAACTGAGAATTGTATTCTCTCTGTGGTTGAGCTGTTTCAATCTTAGCATGGAGCCAAATAGTTGTTACCAAATCACAACCATTTTTATAATGCATCCAAATCAATTGATTTGAAGTATATATAATTAAGAACTATGTTTTTTTTTCTTCTAATAGTGATGATAATTATTATAAGCTTTCATTTTGAGGTTTCAATCAATCTTAGGTAAGCTCATCTGCTCAGTTTCTTTCAGTTTCTACTACTTTCTTGTAGAATATTATTCATACTAGCTTGGAACTTAGTTTTATAATTTTATAATGAACATCAAAATAGTATTTAATTAGCTAGTATGTAACTTCTTTAGTGATCTTGTTCATAACAAAAATTTCATCTAAAATATTTAGATGTTTTGTTATCATCTCTACTTTTATCTCTACTTTTACCACATGTGTTCGCGGTTGAAAGTTTTTGTTTTATTTTTTCTTATCGTAAGTTGTTTTTTTCATAACGAATAGGTGACTTGTTTGAAATTGTTACACGTTAAATACTTTTGAAGAGGAAAAAATATAGTTTTATTGTTTCACTGTTGTAGTCAATATTTTAACCAACTATATAGTAGTTAGTAGTTCTTATGAACATTAAAGATCTGCAAAATCATATTACTCATATTATGATATTAGGTTTGGTGTCAAATTTGCTTATAATAAAGTGTATAATTATGTCATTAATCATAATGAAATTGCTATTCTCTTGAGAATATAATATATACTTTAAAGAAAGAGAGTAAACAATTAAACCAAGATATTTATTCATAATGCTAATAAATTAATAAGAAGAGTTATTAACATAATGGTAAAACACATATTATAAGAGCAGAAAAGCCAGATACATCCAAAACCAAAACCTTTCACAACCATAATCTTTTATATAATAGTGACCCAAATTTACAATCCAATAACAAAAGTTCCTCTTCTCCACCTAGGGGTCATCATATTTGCTTTTTCTTCCTAGTTGGTACTACAAATTCCACACTATAACCATAACAACCAAGATCCATGAATTGTCCTCTCCAATCAATCTCCACTAATTCAAGACCATAATTACCAAAAGACCATTAATATTTAATACTGAAACATGTCTGCAGATGCCATGATGGGTTGGTTCAGATAGATCATGTTAAAAGGGTTGATGAAGCACTCAGGCTGGATCAGCTGCTCACAACCTGTTTGATCAAATGCCCCAATGAAACTCAGGATCTCATTGAGGGACTGTAGCCTCTGGTTGAGCTCAGCCATCTGAGCCCTCAGGATCTGGTTCTCAGCCTCAATGTTCATCAAGTGCTGGGTGGTGATGTTGATGCTGGTCAGGATCTGGGTGTTGTCTTTGCTCAGCTGAGCCACTTGACCACTCAGATCCTCCAGGTGGTTCTGTTTCCGCATCCGGGACCGCCGAGCCGACTCGCGGTTCGATTGCATTCTCTTCCTCTTCCTCTGATCCATCAACACCTGCAACTCTCCATCAGACCCTGACTGTACCATCGACGAGTTTCCACTAGAAGAAGCCATAGAAATCTCAGAAAAACTAAAACTTTTTGAGATTGAGCTGGAAATAACCCAAAAGACGCAAGACCCAGATCGATACTAGTTAATCTCTACCTAGATATAGCTCGGATAATCGAATTTATGTATAATAATAACTATATTGTAGATAATTATACAGAGAAGTTGTTCTTGTTCATGAAAAAACGTAGAACCAGTAGAGGAAGACAACAGAGAAAGATTGAACTAGATGGGTCCTGCGTCGGAGGGAGGAATTTATCATAAACCCGGAACGGAGGATTTCACTGAGAACTGGAGACATGAATTTCAAACATTAAGATCAAGAGATTGAGCATCAAGATTGAGCAATTGATAGAGCCAGAAAGGCTAAAAAGAAAAAAAACAGAGGAAGAGCTCAACAGAGAAACAGAGAGGCTGAGATCTGGAAAATGAGAAAGCTAGAGGAGGAAGAGAAGAGGAAGAGGAAGAGGTTTGTGATGGTATTGATGGGCCAATTTATAGAATAAGAAAGTGAAAAAATAATTATTAAAAAAGAGGCATTGGAATCTCCTGTTGGTGGAGACGAAATTTCCAGGACCGCCCAGTTTACAGCTGGAGAGCAAGACACTATTATTATTTTATTTTATTTTTACCGCCAGTAGCGGTTTTAACCGTTGAGAAGTAGGGTAGTTGATCTACCGAGTCAGTGAAGTGACACTGACTCCTGAAGTGTGATTACATATTTGCCCTTTCAGTTGTGGGGGCCACCTACGTTGATTACTTTGTTAAACCCATTGTATGGACTTTGGAATATGAGTTATTTTTCAAGATGCAAAACAAATAGTATCTCTCATCTGAGGACGCATATGTGACCCACCATATATTAGATAAAGAGATGTTTGTGTCTTTGTCGGATTATTATTATGATTTACCTCCGAAAATAAGAACATATTTAGGTTGTGTTTCACAAATAAAATGAACATTTGTCAATGACATATATGAGCACTTATCAACAACAAAAATGAACATTTGTTTGAAAATATTTATTTGATGCGAAATTAAAATCATTTTTACTTATTTTGAGTTTGTTGTTGAATTAGATGACAAATCGAGTGGTGGCAAGGGGTAGTCGGCAACGACTTTCACGTTGTTGTCATAAGTTTTATATACAATCGTTCTCAATTGTTCACGCTCTTCAGGTGCCTTAATTCGACTTGATTTTTTGAGAATATTTTAGCCAATGTAGCTCAATTAGGTAATGTCAAGTTTTTTTATTGAGGGTTAACCTACAAAACGAGTGAACCACGAGTTAGTTATGTCATCGGCCTCTTTGTCAGGCTTGTATGGGTGGAATGGTCTTCAAGCCTCAAATTTTATTATTTTGTAATCGTTTGATATGAATTAATAAATTATCAACTTTTTTGAGTTAAAAACAATAATTTTGTTGAAAAAATTATTGTAGTGACGTGTATAATCATTTTGTACCAAAATCAAAATGAATCTTGTTAACTTTTATTTTAGCATTATTGTGATTGTACAAGGTATATGAATGATATACCTAAGTCATGACGAGTAGTATATATATGTTTTTTCTTTTATTTTTAATAAAGATAACTCAACTTTTTGGTGATTGGTTATGAGTGATGAGTGCAGCCAATGGTTTGGCATATGCATTATCTTTGATTAATTGACCAACAAAGAGAAAAAGGGAAATTCAAATATGTTTTGGCTGCTAATTGCCTCCATTCCTAGAGCCTTCCTTTGTCTCTTTTATATTACTTTACGATCACTATCTACGATTTACGTACAATAATATTTCGTCTTTGATTTCGGTTCCCTACAATCGGTCTTTCAACTTTATATGCATTGCTAAATTATATTACCATGTGATGATCTAACTAGTTTAAATTGTGGACGTACTCATATCAACTTTATCGACTAAAATTTGAAGCTCGTTCATCACTTTTGCTTTTTAATTTGTAACTCAAATTCACTTAAATCATAGTCGATTGTAACTTGTAGGCTGATATGAAATACGAGCTCAAAACAAAGATAAAACAATTAACCAGCCACGTAGTAATTGAAATCTTTGGTGGGAATGTAGGACATATTTTAGATAAAGTTGAAAATTTTATTGAGGTTCATGCTTTTAAATTTTGTTAAAGAGCCAAGCAGACCTAACTTTAAAGCAATTGTGTTTTGTTACACTTGCCAAATTTCATTATTCTTCTCTTCAAGTATAAGAAAAATTGTGAGAGGAAGGGATGCTAAACAAATAGACGTCTATTTTACGATAATGCAACTCTTGTTAGAAACGATGATGGTTGAAGACAATAATTATAAAGAAAATAGTTTTATCTTTCAACAATATAAATAATTCCTAAAATACATAAAAGCTACCAATATATAACTTATACAATGTACATCAATCCTATAACCGCAAATCAAATAATTTAGAAACTTTTAAGTACAAAATAACAAAAAATGCCCTTCAACTCAAAAATACTCTGTCAGGCTATCTCATTTTAGTCAATAAAATTTCAACTAATTTATATAACATTAGCATTTTAGCTTAAAAGTGTTTCCGCTCCTACATGTAAAAGTAAAGGAAACAAGTACAGCTTTTCTAATTTGTTTTAAATTGTGATTCAATTAAATTAATCTCTAATCTGTGCATAATGTATAATTAAGGTGTAATTCTCAAATTCTATTTTAACACATATATTATTATTTAATATGATGAAATTACTCACATTGCGAACTTCAAAAGTACAATTTTTGAACTAACCAAGTATTTCATTTAAATGAAGAGCATACAAATTAATGAAGCAAATCTTATCTTAATTAACATAGTATAGACCACTATAATAAATTTAGTTATTCTTTGTATTTTAGCCTCATAGAATCATAGTTACTTTAGCACCGAGGAATCATAGTTACCTTTCATCAATATACTCCTATTTGAAGGACAACTCAAATAAGGTACGTAGGGTCCTATATTTGTGTGCCTTGTGAATAAAACTTAAGATCGAGGTGGGTTTTTTTCCTTTTACCAAAAACTACATTTTCACATTCAATTATTGTTGATGGAAGTAAAAAGTAGTGTTAGTGTTTACTATGTTTGCTTTATAAAAATAATTCCTTTCTTCCTTTAGAGTGATTTGAGATTGACATGTGTGGTCCATACAAAATACGATAAAGAAATGCAAGATCCATATGCTCGAAAGATCTCAATATTGTTGGCAATTTGGTGAGTAAAAAAAAGTTGGGTCCTTACGTAGTGCCAAAGTAGATGGAGCTCTAGCTAGCTAGCTAGGGCACACACATGATGATTAATTTCTTTTAAAAAAAAATTTGATGATTAAAATTTAAAACAAGCTTGCCACTCCAATATGCTAAGGGTAGGTCTGTAGCTGTAGGGCACCCACCCCGACCCTGAAACTGTTTTTCTCTTTGGTGGGTGTGTCACCTCATGCCCTACAAGTTGCTGGATAGTTCCCATTTTGCTCAATTAGCTAGCTAGTAGGTTCTTCTGAAGTTGTAGTTGCAACTTGTTTTTGTTGTTTAATTATATGAATGATTAATAGCTACTCAAATAAATGTTGTGTTTAAAATACATACAAAGATATTTTGAAAGATGTATTATAGTCAAGTTCAAAAAAAATATAATCGGCACAGAGTGTGAGAGACATTTTGCAAGTCACATACTTACGTTGAAACAACAAAAGCAACGATTTTCTAAGAAACAATAATGCTAACCAAAAAATAGAAAATCGATGAGACGAATGATGAACTTATGCTCGTACACTACCATATATAGGCAATGACCAGGTCGTGCTCTACGTTTGGAGCTAGTTGTTCGCCATTTTGCGTGCTATGATGATATAATTTCTTATCCAGAAAAATTTCAAGTGATGACGTTACATGTTTTCGAGTACTTAATATTATAAGCAAATCGAATGAACATGATATGAATAAACAGAACATTAGGCTCTGAATCTCATAAAAACCGGTCCATTTTCCTGGTCCATAGCCTAACATGCCCAACCCTATAGTTTTGTTTTCTTTTCAAACTGGTATTTAGTATTTACTCTAAAATAAATTAGAATTGAAAAGCACCGAAGGAACACTTTATCCATCATTTTCTTTTTTACTTTTGGAGGCGAAATTATATCACATGCCCTATTTTACCCAAAGTGCATGGGCAGCCATATTTTACGGTTGAGATTCCTTCTTTTGACAAGGCGCAATAATTGACTATGAAGTTTTTTAAACACTATCAACAATATATAAATCTGTTAAACTGTTTTGAGTTTTAATTTTTTTATTATGGTATGTTGATCTAATACTATTATGTAATTTAATTATATCTAAAATTTACAATAATTGTATTTTTCCAACTAATGAAAAGATCAACAAATAAACATTACAAAACATGATCATCAACTATCAATAATATCGAGCGATTGAATTCGCATCTCTAAAGTAAGAAACAAATCACTTATGTTCTGACATTAATTATTCATGCAATTAAGTGTTTTGTTTATAATATACAGAAAAATATCATACATAAATATATATATAAATCAGGTAGTCAAATTTTGCAAATAAGTTATAGTATCAATTAATTAAAATTGTCCGAATGCATTTTTTTTAATAACATTTTATTCGTGCTGCAACCGATAAGGGTTGTTGCATTTCCTTACTTTGCTTATCACTTATATTTTTAGTTCATTTTATCAAATTCTATCACGTGCTGCTTTAGTCCTCTATATGAAAAGCAACCATTAAATCGAAAACCCCACAACTTTAGGGTTCAAATCCCATTATCACTCCCATTTTTATTTCCTTTAGATATAAATTGTTGAAACAAAAACAGTAGTGTCTGTGTTGTCATTCCATCAAATTAGTAGTACTATATATCCAGTTGAAGACTTTATTGATCTCTAGAAGATACACCTCTAGCTTTTCTCTTGACCTCACCATTATATATTAATTATTCTATTTCTTTTGCCTTCATTCCGAAGGCAACCATCTTCTTTATGTACACTTCTTTTAACTTCTTCAAGAAAATAATACAATTTATTATAAGCAACACACACAAGTTTTTAAGAAAACATACGATACGACTAATGTTAATTAATAGGTTCAAGACTTTGATGAAAAAACAAAGGTATAAATTATTCAAGTAAAAACGGAATTGCATTCATGCATGCATGCATTAATATAACTCATAATTTTTTAGCAATAATTAATGAGCTAGTGTTGTTGCATTCAATTTTGATCCATTGCACGACAATTTTGACTTGAGTTTGGCAGCTAAAATTACTAGGAACTAGGAATTGGAATGCTGATCTAAATTTAAAAAAAAAATCTTCTCTTCCTTTTAGAATTTTATCTTTGTTATAAAAAGAGAGATGCAACTTTTCTGATAATATATATTTCTATCACAAGCTAGTGACGATACTTTTCAACCAGGAATTCTTCATGCAAAAGAGAATCATATTCTTAAGAAATATCATATTTTTATGATATGTAAGCTCTACAAAAATGGTCAAAAAGCATAAGATGACACATTATAGTAGAAAAAAAACAGTAGATTGATTATATTCAAATTCAGTGGTGGCTGGAGACTCCCATACATTCCCCATTACACTTCATGTGATAATCAAGATACATAGAATTGAAAGTCTAATTAAAAAATTACAATAAAGTAGCACCAATAGCCCAAACTTGGCTGCTAATCAGATTCCAAGTCCTGTGAGCATATGTGCTAGGATATCAAATTTCATTAAAAAAAAAAAGAGGATAAAATTTCAGTTAGCTACTTTTAATTTTGGCATATGAAAAGTGTGGAAAAATTGAGTTGAAATGAATATATGTCTTTTGGTAGTGGGCAAAGGGCAGGGCAGTTGTTAAGGAAAAGCTGTTGGCTTAAAGTGATAAGAATCTTACTATGTTTAGTGATAAATGATAAGCATTTCAAAGGTATATAGGGTTGGTTGGTTCAGTTCATGCATCGTTAATTGATAGTACTGTGTCATGAAATTAGCTTTAAGCTTTTTTGGATATTGGATATTCAGAGAAGCACACACTAACCAACCCCATTGTCATGAAGCCCAACTGATTTCAAGTTGGGCTTTATATTAATCAGGGTGGGTCTGATAACCCACCTGAATCAGCTAGGCCCAGCCCATTGAAATTGAGAACATCTGGGCTTTTACATAATAATCATAGGCAAAAACTCCATTGGGCTTTATATTGCTTTGAGTGCTATTTTACATTCTGTTATTGGTGAAAATCAAGCTGATTGTGTTTTGTTTTGCTAAATTTGAAGTACACTACTTTGTTTTTCTGCACAAGTTAAATTTTGGAACTTGAAAGGAGTGATTTGGGTCTTGGGAGCTGTGTTTGTGGGTATTATCTTAACGATTGCTTTCTCTAATTTTTATTTTGGATATTAGTATATCACTGATAATATGTGCATTTCTATGTGCATTTTATAGAATAGATAAAAAAAATCCTAACTTGCTCCCTAAACTTTCTCAGTTTCTCATATAAACCCAATTTAGTATTGCACTTTTTTAACCTAAATTAGTTCATGAACTTTCAAATATGGACTCAAAATACGTTAGCTTATGTTGGGAGATCTGAGCATGCTATGCGTGCAAAGCTAACATTTTTACAGGACTGACACAGTTAGAGATGGTTCCATTTCAATCTTGTAGTCCTTACATATAATATATATTTACCACATAAACATCCCAACACATTTATATTTTGATGCAGGAAATATTGCAAGGGAGTCTGGACTTGTTTGTGAGCATGATCACCTTCACAATACCAATGTACAATGTTTCAAGGCCTCAGGTATGATATGTCACTATGAAACTTCCTGGCCAGAGCCAAGGAATCGTCAAATTAATAGTTTTTGAGAACCTAATCACTTATGGATCCTTTTACAATACAATAATATTTTTCACATAAGAAACAGAAGAAAATCAACAGTATGAAGAGGTATTTGCTGTAGTATGCCAATAAATCAAGTCATGGTTTGTTAAATTTCTTTTTAGTTTTAAGAGAATGATGCTAGTGTTACCACCGCTGAAGAAAGCTGCCATGTGATGGTAGTAGAGCAATACATGTTGGAGTTTAAAATTAATCTTGGGTCTTCAAATATCAGCTAAACCTTTTAGGTTGGAGTTGAGTTTAACAACATTGTCATATACTACCCCACTCATGTATCAGTATATATCAATGGTGCTTGTGGCAGCATTATCAAATGAGACCATGTTTATCTTTACATTTTAGCAACTAAAATCAAATGACAGTCCAGATCGAGTAATTTGTTATGAAAATGTAACCAAGCTATTAATGGATCACTTAATTGACCTACAGTAAGACATGTAAAATAACAGTTCTACGAACTTTGATTAGAAGTCTGCCTATTTAAGTATAATAACAGGACTGAACCTTAACATCAAAGATTGGGTTCACATACTTGAACTCTGTTCAAGCTGAAGTAAGCTTTGGTTTGATCGAGGGACATACTTGGAGTTTATCAAGTTTTTTAGGTTTTTCACTTGTGTATTTCTCTCCCCTGCTCCTGTCACATCTTCCTATACCATAAGTCATATCAAGTATCATGTATTCTTACCAAATAAAATTCCATTCCTGTTCTTAATCTAATTTACCAACAAAAAATAAGCCACCTTTCTTTGTGTGCAAGAGAGCAAATTAAAAACTAGTTGACCATATATGCAGTAATGCAGATAAGGTTTATTAATCCCATTGATGGAGTTAATTTTACGGTTACTATAAACTCTCAATTAATAATCATACAGATAGTGAGATAGAAGAGCCTGAGAATTTGTAATGCCCATGTGGAGGATTCTGAGTGGTACTGCAAGTTTGAATTGCTTACACAGGTTAGAGAGTGTAGTGTCTCTTTCCTTTTTTTTAATTATACGTTCTTTGAATGATACCTTCTTTTGTTAGAAAAATGTTTATCAGAATAGAACTGAGGATCGATGATGGATCGTATTCTGTGTTGTTGGTCAATGTAGGTGCCACATTCTATTTATAATGGGATCGCTACAAGTTTTATATTTAGTCAACTGAATCATTTCTAGTTTACTTCTGTGCTGCGGATTAGAGCATATGTGCCTCCAAGATTACGATGGATTTGACAACAAGTTGATTCCATTTTATCTGTGATTCAAAAAATATATGTGTTTAGTCTAATCTTTGTTCTGTTGATATTCTTGGAAACAATTTGCTCTCAGCAAAGCAGATTCCAAAAGGCTTGTTTATAGCCGAAAGAGAAGCAAACCGAACAGTGAGTCTTTATTGTTATCATCCTCAGTTTTCAAACCATAGATTTTGTTTGTCTATGAAGAATTCATAAATTGTTTGTTACTGTTGGAATCTGGTGCCAATTCCATATTGCTTTATTTTGTATTAAAGTTTAAAACCTTTTTCTGGTAATAAATCTTTTTGTGTGACAGTATGAGTGCTTTTATTTTGACTAATAGGTGTTAGACAATGGGAATCTGTTTTATCAGTTCAATCAACTCAAGCTTATTTCTTTAAGACTTTACCATTAAAGTAACCATTAATCAACTTGCTTTCTCTTCTTTTATTTGTTTAAATAATCTTTACTTTAGATTAATCAAGCCATGGGACATGTCTTGGAAGCATCCTCTGCCGACTGAACATTGCGAGTAATTTGGATTTGAATCTGTGGACATATGAAATCTAATCCGGCACATATCCAAACCAATCGGATCAATTTTAGACTAAATCAGATAAATTCATTCGTTTTACATTAAAAATCTGAATTTTATTCCATTCGATCTAGTCTGAAACTCTTTCAGATCGGATTCGACAACCAGTGTCTATCTTCATCATATTCATGCTCAAACTTTAATGTTGCTTTAAGTGACTTCTGTTTACTTTTGATACTATTATTGTTTTCTTTGAGGTAATGTATAGAATTGGAGTATATCTGTCACTGCAGATTTATATATATATTTCATTAATATATATTGCCAACTATGAGAATTGACTGAAATGACAACAAAAAAGAGAGTAGTAAATTTAGGTATTGGGAATCTAGGGCTGAGGTATGTGGTTTCCGAATTTACCATATTAATTGATGTTCAAGCTTTTAGATGTATGCATGTACCAGAAACACAGATGTGATAAAACTTGAGTCACAAGCAAGACAGTAATATCCTAATATTCTTTTCTGCTCAACCCTTGATTAATTAACTTCTAATGCTACTGAAATGGAATTTGATTCAACAAAATGTTTGGCATGATAATGGCAATTAACACTTGCATGTGGTTCATCATTCTTTTCCACAGGTAATAATTATTTTATTAAACTTGTTCTTCACTTTTTGTGGCAACCGTTGACACTGTCTACATATTCTTTAAATTAGATGTCAAGTGAAAGCTCACTACAAGAAACTTGTATCTCATAGCAAAATACCTCTCTTATAAGCCAATTAATTAGTTGTCACCTTAAACCTATGACATATTTTAGGAGACAATCAAGGCTGATGTATATATCTTCCTTGTGAACTGAAAAACTCAAGATACTTTTACTTAAGAGAAGATTTGAATTAACTCATCTCCTATGTCCATCTTTCTTGTAAATAGCTTTACAAATGTTATAAACAATACTCTAAAATTTAGAGCTTGAGGTAGAAGCTAGCTATAACTAGTAAGATTTTGAAAATTTTATTATATAAAGTTGTACTATGATTATAAATTTGATATATTTGTTTTACAATGGTAATAAGGGAAAATAGTACAAGAGAAACATCTAAATGTAACTTCAGGAAATAATGTCTCCTCAAACGTCTTATGAAGTTGTTTTACACGTTGCATGTTTTCGTACAATACTAAAAAAATTCTAAAATTGCAACGTCAATTGCAACGACTTTGCGGTGGTCTTTAGTGATTTGCGACATGCCACGTGTCCATCGGAAACATCTGGTTAGAAAAGTGTTTGTGATGTCGTCTTGTACACTAACTACATGTAACTTTAAATAAAAGAAACATCTAGATTAATTTGCTAGACACTTTAAATATATGCGACGGCGTTTTGTTTCCTTTTATTGTGTTTTGAATATGTCGTTGATCGATAAAATTGATATCATCCTCGTGAATTGAGAGTCCAGGGCGCCACACGGGTCTAGTTCTCTCAGGCCATGACAAAGGACACAACACATGGTATGGACAATGCGGCACCTCACAATGTGGAACACTAGCTCCCCAAATTCTGCAAACGTGAAACAAAAAACACCAAGAATGTCTTCTCCAAATGGGTTTCTTGACCAAGTCTAGTGTCTACATAAATTGACTAGGATTGATATGCCAATGGAATCGTATTGCAGATCTCAACAGCAACAAACAAAAATATATGAAAGCTACAAGGAATTAACGCCACTAACTGTCTTATCATAAGATCATAGTTACGATCATAATATCTATACCTAAATTTTAAGATTTTAACCCTATAATTTTTTTCATGGACGAGAAAAATGTAAAAATGTTGTTATTTCAATTCCTACAAGTTTCTCAAAATCTTGAAAATCAATCAAGCATCACTACTACTTAAGGATGATGCTTCGCGGGCATATTATAATATGCATGCAAGATTTGTATGATGAAATTGCATAATTTTGTAGGTTTGTATATTTTCTACTCCAATTTAATTAGATTTATTTTGAACCCTTGAAATGCAAATCCAAGGACATTTTGATGCATTTACGTGCAATGAAGACTAGTGGTTTTTAAGATGGAATATTATTCTATTTGCCTAACATATATATAGATCTTGTTCCAACCTCAAGATCAGTCTAGAGGATTACATGTGTTTTGGAAATTTTTAGATTCTTAAAGATGTGAGTTTTTGGTAATTTGTTTTCTTTAATTATACTCACCTTTCATTTAGGTGGTAAAAAGGAGTGGAGCAAAAGTATTTAAGAATTTCTTTTACATGGCTCATCAACTAACTATATTCTCATACATTGTGACTTACAATATTACGTTTTGAAAATTGGAATTTAAGCTTCTTTGAACATAAAAGTTTTATATGTTCTCCCCATGACATGCACACGATCTTCCATTAATATTGTGATTACATGCTTGCTCTATAATTCTCGTGCCATATATCTGTGGTTGCTACAATTTTGATAAGGAACGCTTACATACACATAATTAGTGTACATTAGATGCAACGACGACCACATACTCTTATAAATATATACGCTGACATAGTTGATAATATAATAATAAAAGTATAAATGTAGAGTTCAACTATCAAGTTTAAACTTTTAGTTGAGTTTAATCACCATAGAAATAATAATTTGAAATGATATTAAACTAAGAATAGACAAAATGTAGTAAAACACAAGAGATGATTGGAGTGGTTAACTTAGAAAACCACCAAAGTCTTAGTGCCCTTCGTTGTGAGATCTCGAATTCGAGCCTCACCAACAATTATATCTGTAAATAATTATGAGTTACTGTAATGCATCTCTGGTTTGTACAAAGAAAAGGTTAGAAAAACCATTATTGGACCACCAAATTAAGAAGCAAGAAAACATGTGCAGTCTCAACTGAACCCTGAAGTTAAGGGTCATCACGTGGTCTCCAGCAAGCAACTCATAGATGACCCTGTCCTCGTACCATAATTGAAACCGTGTTACAATATATTTCTTTTAAATTGTAATTTTTTTTATTTTCTTGAGAGGAATATACTAGTAGATTATCTGACCGTACATGACAATTTTTATGGTTTTATTTTCAATTGTTGTTTTGTTTTTTTAAATCTTCAAACTCAAATTCAAAAAGTTTTCATTCCATCAAATTGTTGAGAAAGTTAAAATAGATGGCTGAGATTATTTTGAAATTCCAATTGATGCTTTGAATTCATTTTATTTGCATTGACTTGCTTGCCTTAATTGGCTTTGGATTCATGCATGCATGAATGGTCGGCAGAGACAGAGATGTGTAAATATTTCCGGACAATATTTCCCATTATTATTCTCATTAAAGGAGGAGTTTGATTTGTACTATTTACTCCAAAGTGACACGTACAAATATTTAAGTTGCATTTATGCTACTAGGTGGAGTGTAGACTTGTGAAAATTTTCATCTATCATTTACTTTCTAAATAGAATCAATCCTTTCTTTTTACTTGCTATACTTTTAATATAATTATTAGTTAGAATTTCAAAATTTTGTTTAAAAAATAATACATGAATGTATGTTGTAGAGGATCAAGGTGAGCATATCAAACATATGAACTATGATCTCAATTTTATTAAGAAAATCATATTAATTATTGGATTCAAATGTTTATTGTGACCGTTGTGAATTTACTAAATATTTATTGGAGATGACATAGCCAAGCTGCCTACTACAACCTACCCGTCAGTCAGAACGTTCTACACTAACAAATTTTTATTGTCAGTATTTATAAAAATGAGAAAAATGGCATTCATATTGTTAAAAATCAAAGGTAGTTTTTTTTTTTCGAAACCTATCAAAGGTAGTTTATTTCTTATAATTTAATTGTCAAACTCCTTAACCTTTTGTTTCTTTGGATGACATTTTTCTTCTGCCTTAGATTACTTACTAAACTCATGCGCGGGCCCTTAATTTCATGTCACTAGAAAAATGAGGTAAAGGAGAAAAAGAAGATAAGAGCATCATATCCAAGACAAAAAGAAAGTAGAAAACTACCACTAGAATAACAATATAAAAAATTAATTAAGTGCGTTTGCTAGATAACATGTATTGTTATTAGTATATAACATGTCAAATGATACTGGTTATTATAATGTTATTACCTTTGATTTAAATTATATGTTTGTGTACAACTTGTTTAATCTTAAAATAAAAAGAGAACTATTCTCATTATCTCTACATTTCATTAAACATGAACTTGTGGACATGGATTAAGCTTACTAAATGAAAAGAAAATAAAGGAAAGAACAAGGGGATCATCCAGTACACATTAGTTGGAACATGTGTATATCATAAATTTTAAATGACAACTTTTATTTTGTTATTTAGTATATGTTAGGAATACAACACTTCATATCATAAATTATAAAACATATTAAAGTTCTCAAACCAAATTTTGTTGGAGGAGGATTAGCACATGTACTCCTTTTACATGTATTTTTACATGTACTTAGCACATTTAATGAAATTGTTTAGTGTTTGAAATGGATAAATTTCATATATTTCATATATCTATTTACATCTTGAGTTTATTATTGTTGAAATATATATATATAATATGTGTTTGTGTATTTAATGAAATTGTTTAGAGTAATGAATGGATATATTTTAATATTTTAATATATTTATTCACATTTTTAATTTAATGTTGTTTAAACATATGTA